>WSUE01000248.1:0-53876 GCA_019633535.1 Tulasnella sp. JGI-2019a
TGCCAGACCATTGTAGGAAACTTCTCTTAGGAGAACTAAGTGGTTTGCAAGTCTAAGCTCAGTCAGCATACTGAAAGTATCAGTCAGCATGGTGGAAGGATCAGTCAGCCTTAGGAGGATGTTAGGAGAACGTTCTGGAAGCTTCCTTTGAATTTAGTATATATAGAGCAAGGGGAATGCTGTAGGATTCCCCATCACAAACACCTGTTTGTAATCTAGTGTCTTCAATTCCAATCCTCTCTTCACTTCATATTCTCAGACCAAAGCTATAGCCATCAGTGAGTACCCCTGGTTGGCACCCTCAGCACAAGCAGTGCCTATCAGAGTTTAGCAAGGAGCTAACTCTTAACAGAAGGTCTTTGATGTTCATTCGCCATGAGCCTGAGCCTGTCTCAGGAGCATTGTTATCAAGGATTTCGACTGAGGCACAGTCATGGTCGCTTAGGTTTATTGAGCTTATGTGATCCCATTTGCTCACTCTTGTCAGGATACTCTGGGTTACCAGTATTCTGTTGAGTCTTGAATGTGACCTGGAGCCATCGTTGTTTAGGTTTGGGGCAGACCATGTGAAAGAATGGGTTGCCTGGTTAGCAGTTCTCCACCCATCTTTGAGGTGGAGTGTTTGTCTGAGAAGTCTCAGAGCCTCCTTTGTTGCTGAAGGTGGCTGGCCCCTGTATGGTTGCCTATCTATGGGTGACTCAATGTGATTGAAGTCACCTAGGATGATGTCCAGGGCATGAATGCCTGAACATAGTTCATTGAAGAACTCGACAGCTTCATGGGTGTTGTTGGGAGCATACACATTAATTAGTGTGATAGGCTGTTCGTTTCTCCAGTGGAAAGAGAGCTTTTGCACTTGTCCCACATGGAGGATATTATGGGAGAAGGCTGTATGGTCTCCTCCTGTGAGGTGCTTCTTGATGAGGAGCATTGTGCCTGCCGAATGGCAGCCACCTGGGTTGGTGAAGGTGAATATCTCTTGATATAGGTCTTCCACTCCCTCTGCTGCTTCAGAGGACTCATGGGTCTCTTGAAGTGCCAACATGTCCCACTTATTTGCCCTCATGAGGTGAATAGCATCGTGTATTTTATTGTTACTTCCAGAGGAGCCACTATTGTGAACTCCTCAGATGTTGAGTGTGGCCACTTGGAGCATGCCGTAACGGCATGCTCTCTGTGGCACACGTGCACCAGTGTTTCTTGGTAAAGCAGCACCACCTGGTACCCTTGCAGGCCTCTGGGTGGCGTTCGTCGCTGGCTGGGCACCAGGAGCTGCTCGTCCTCCTCGTGTAGCTGACCAAGACTGCAGGAGTGACATGGCAGTGGGTCCTCTGAGTTGTTGTGTATTTGTCTGCATTGGATAAATTTGTTAGTGGGGAGTTTCTCATGTAGATCGCTTCTGCGACCTATCACAAGGGGGGTTCTTCCTTCCAAGCCGCGACTGTTTCTCTGGAGTGTGATTTCCTCAGGGCGCGTTTATCTTATCATTCTTGTTTTCAAGGTATGAGAAGGGGGACACATAGCTATTCTTTGAGATGGTACTTAAAGTACAAGATGCGAAAGCTATTGTATGACGATTCTGCCTAGTCCTCTAACAACTGAGCAGGGGGCACCTTTGGTTGTCTTGCCCATCTTCTTTGGCTTGACTACCTCCTGCAACTTCCATGAAGCTACCTTTACCCAGGTAATCTCCCTCAGTCCTTTGGGTTGTTTCAGGTTCACCATGACACCCAAGACGCTCCACCAGTTGCAGTGTTCCTTCTGGTGGGAGAAGGAGCAGCATGAGATGCAGAAAGGTGGCTCACTACAGACCACTGATCCTCATGACAGGTAACTGCCCAGCTGTGTTGGGACTTTCCACTCCTTGAGGGCTTCTTTGTTCAGGGTGAATGAGAGCCTCCAGTTCCCTGTCCTGACCTGCTTGGGGTCGACAATGATGTGAGGGGTGATGCCTGGGGCAACTGAAGGGTTAACCCAGTCGAGGCGTGCGATGCGGAGGGAGGAGGGCTCACCATCCTTGTTCAGCTTGATAATGTCCTTGAGGGAGTTGTTGATCCCTTTGACGAGTTCAGACAGGATGGTGGGGCCATTCGTTATGTCTAAGACAATTCTTTGCCCCCAGAATTTGGGGCCCTGGAGAAAGAAGATACAGTTGATGCCTTTCTCATGGAAGGCGAAGATGGTGAACTTGGCAGTGAGGAGGTCCTTGGCCGCTTTGCTGCAGAACAGGCAGATGGCGCCAATGGATGAGCCATTGGGTCTCTTGTAGATCTTGGCCTCCAGATCCTCACCCACTGATTGAGGGAGGTTCTTTGTGAGGATTCAGTATCCAATGGCTGATAGGAGCATCTCAGTGTCAGTGTTGTCTGGGTGTTGACGGTTGTAGACCATGACCCACATCCAGGTGAGGCCTGAGTTGATAGCAACTTGGAAGTCATGGAGGGTGAGGGGGCGATCCTTGAGCTTCTCTAGATACTTAGAGGAGGGATTGTACCTGTAGTCCTTGCCACACAGGAGCGTGAGTGAGGGCTTCTTCTTCCCATTCCAAAGATGGGAGGCATACCTGTCAACCTCATCTGATGCGATGGGTTTGATGTACCAGATGGACTGCTTTACCACTTGCATGGTTGGTAGTCCGAATTCCTTCAGGATCTCTTGATCAGCTTCCTTCTCGGCAGCACACTCGAGCTTCTTCTGTTCAGCTAACACCTCATATTCCTCAGCAGAGAGGGTGGTCTTGGCAGTGCCTTTGCCAGTCTTCCTGGACTTGGCGTTTGTGCCGTTTTTGAAGCTGGGGGAGTCAGCTGCGACTGGGAAAGTCCTCTTCTCCTTTCAGGGGAGAGGGGTTGGGTCAAGATCGATGTCATGGGCACCATCCCTGGCTGAGCCAAGGCGGGTGTTGGGGAGCTGAGCTCTGGATGGTCTAGGAGACCTGTCCTGAGGTTACATGTCGTGGTCTGAGTCGAGATGGCTTGCTCCACTGGGTTCTGGCTGAGCGAAAATGTCCATAGTCCTGAGAGGGGCAGGGGCAGTGCAGCCAGGAGGGACAGGATTGCCTGTGCCTGCTGGGATCATTGGAGGGGGGGGCAAGGCCTGACCTGTAGGAGCAGCGCTGGAGAGGAGGTCTCCAGTTGGGACAGCAGTGTGAACACAGGGGTTTGGTTGTTGCCAAGCAGACATGGTGAGAGGTCTGGGAGGGGGATTTGACTGAAATGTTTGTCTTTCCTGCAGTCTGGTTTGCTTGTATTATAGGCATGTCAGGCTATGTTCGTAGTATTTGTGAGAGAGTACAGGGAGGTCATTGTGGCAATTCCAAACAGGGTGAGTGTGGAAAGGGCTGGGGCGAAAGAAGCTCCTGTGAGAGAGTTCAACCACTGGGGTGACACATTGTTCTCTGCAGTGGCTGTGGGTGGTTATGGTTGGGACTGGTGTCCTCAAGGCAAGCAGTGGTGGTTAGCTCATTTACACGTTGTGCAGACCATTCAGACATGCTTGCATTGTGTATATAGGCTTCGTTATGTAGTTGGCCAGCATCATTTCCTCACAGTTGGGACTGTGGGTGGTTTTAGCTCAGGACTGATGTCCTCAAGACTGGCAGAGCCAGCTTATTGCAAGTCGTCAGATAGAGCTAGGCTCCATCTGCTCCAACTGCAAGACTCTTGATAGAGTCAGAGATCAACCTTGCTCGAGAGGCTGGTAGAGGGGGTGCCCCTAAGCAGCCCCCTCATCCTCTCGAGTTCATTCTTTCTCTCAGTGGGCAAGCCCACTCAATGTGTCTGATACTTAGCTCTGCTGGCCACATTGGACCACCAGGTTCCACCCCATCGCTATGGTGAAGCGTACCAGTCTGTCTTGGGCAGGGTGCCTCAAGGCAATTGTAGGAGGGATTGAAGATGATGACACCATCATACTTAACACATTGAGGGTGCTGGATGATTGTTCCTCAGCTGAACTCAAGGACACCAATGATGAAGACCTTTCTGAACATGAGGGACCCATCTGGGTTGCTGGTGGGGCATGGCTGGATGCCAAGGAATGGGAGGATGATGTTAAAGACAATGAGGAGGACAACGAGGAAGAGTAGGAGTATAGGGGAGAAGACAGCAACAATAGTGTTGATTTCCCACTTGGGTGTGGTAAAGAGTGATCATGGGAACATTTTTGACAAGGGGAGGGAGTGGTAAGGAGTGTGTGAAATGGAAGGGGAATGGTGTGTGAGTTTGATGGAGAAGAAATGGATTGATCATGTGAGAGTTGATGTTGACCTTGACTCTGGTGCATGCAGCACAGTGGTACATGATAGGTATATTGATGCTGGTCCTGCCACACAACTAGACTGGTGTAAACAAGATGTCTAAACTCCAATTTATGTCGCCATGGCTAACAGCCAGCTCAAATGCATGAAGGTATGCCAAGCCCTCTGCAACATCTGATAGCTGTGAGGCTGTGGTCACCAATCGAACTTGAAAACAATGCACTGGTTTAAGCACTCACCAGATGCAGCTGTGCAAGCAGATTGGGTTTTGTATCCATGATATGCCTGTTGATGCTACTGCGAGGCTCCCATAGGCAGACAATCAAGGCAATGTCCAAGGTTGGGCTGAGGTGAAACCCAAGAAGCTGGAGAATGTTGGGATGGTCAAGCCTCTCCCAGATTTTAACTTCACGAACAAGCCTCTAAAGGAGTAATTAACATATCAATATTCTATTGCAAGCACCACTTGGGACCTGGCACCTGAAATACTCACAAAGGTGACACGGAGATCTCTACTCGAGTCTGAGAAGAGTCTCTTGATAGCAACCTTTCCAGCACTGAGGTTCCCATATAACGCAATCTCCTCCTCAGTTAAATCTCCGATAGTGACACTACTAAAGCCGCCTCGTCCCATGACTGCAGGATGCTCGATAATATTTTTGAGGTCGACCCGGAGCCTAGCATCGAGCGAGTCAAGGGCGGCATCCTGTTAGCATCGAGGGTAAGGGATCATTGCAAACGCTTCTGGCCGTGGCTGAACACAGACCAAATTTCTCCGGTCAAGCTCTAGCGTGGAAATCATGTGCGCTCAATGGGATCCGCGCAAATTTCGGAAGGAATTAAGGCGAGCCTGCTGTTGGGCGAGGGCGTGGTTGAGGGGTACAGGATCTCACGCATTATGTCCGCTTTCGAGCGACTATATCCGTGATTTGAAGTCAACAATAACTGTACTTGCCGAATGGTTCCACTTGGAGGCAGCCGATGGAGGCGACCAAAACTCAACGAAGGCTAGAAGTCAGAGCTGCATTTTTCTGAAGAAAACAAAAAGAATGTCTTGGATCAGAAGGAATTGAACAGCGAAAGAGACCATTCTGGCGATGCCAATACTGGGCCTTTGCCTTTGACTGTCGGTGATATACGCTCTTGCGTTCTCGAATCTCGCTGTACACGGCCAAAGTTCTGAACGATAAGCGCGAAGCTGGATTTACGACAGCGTATCATTGAACGTCTAAGCTTTTGACTGTGACTGGGGTCACGCCTAGCACGTTCGGTAACAGTGCCCTTCCCAACCTCGGACTAGGTGCTAATTCAATTTAGTCTGCATCTGAAGGCCATATCCTTCCAGGAGGGTGGGTAGATATACGGACGATGTCTGAACCGAAGGATGTAAGAGTCAAGAGTGAGACGCAACAGGGGATATCGATCGATATCCGGATGGAGCTCTCCACATTTTTATTATTATGACCTTATCTTTCGTGCATTTCGCCTCGACTTGTCGTTTTATTCTCTTACGGTCGTGTTTCAGGTCTTACACCAAGGCCCTGTTTCTTAAAATTCTCATCAAGAAAGATAGATGGTCGGACTAAGAGAAAAGCTCATCAATTTATTCATCCTTGCCGTTGCGTAGGGGCCATGTCAAAGTAGCACGCATCTCATCACCTACCGCAAGCGAACGATATTCAAGGAAACGAGGGCCCATTAGGTGGCGAAGTACGGGGCGACAGAGGCACACTGACACAAAACTAAAACGATAAATAGCAAAGATTTAATGACAATGATCCAAACTGAAGAGGTCGAGATCGGCCAAACATCATCACCACCGCCTTGTCTTCTAGGCCTAGCCGAGATGGAGAAAGCTCTATCAGATTTTGCAATGCTAGTGATAGGGGTCAAACGGAACCCTGACCTGTATTTCCTTAAACTTAAAGTAATCGGTTCTCTTTGCTGGATTCACGACAGTAATCACCACACCCGCTTTCCCCGCCTGCATCCACAGCCTATCCTGCTTCTCCATCTCTACGTCATTACCATAATCTCTCGATCCAACTAGGTTGAAGAACAGGTAATCTTGCATGGCGGGGTCAATAATCGTGAGCTGTTTGAGCATTGTGCCTGGGATGACGTCGTTCAGGAGGTTAATGATGGTATGATATATCAGTCCGACACCAGGGTTGGGCGCGCCTTGAATCGTTTCGGTTGATATCGTTGAAGGTGGTCTACCAGTAGAACCGAGGGTAATGGTAAGTGAGTGAAGGGACGAAGAGAATACCGAGAACGTGCGGGCGCTCGTGTTGAGATGTGTAAGGCGCGTGAGGGTCGGGAGCGTCTGTGTGAGTACTTCGGTGATGTGCTCTGTCTCTTCCGACCTCGTGGATGATATTCTCAGGCTCTCCAGCGTAGGTGAGAGCAAGCCAATAAAGTGTGATAGCCGCAGGGATGAAAGTGTGGTTGGCACGTTGACGAGCTCCAAGTTGCGGATATTACTCTGGAACACGGCGTTTGACAACGGCGTGCTAGACGCCTGAACCAGCAGTGCGAAGTGATCAAGGATCAAATGTGTACCTTCTATCAAGGCCAGAGACTGAAGGTCGTAAGAACCAAACGGGAGGGAGGGGTCGTCGGTTATGGTCCAATCGGGACTTGCTCGGAAATGCGTCAAGCCCGAAGTATATTTGAGGAGAAACCTCCAGCGATCGTCATGGCTTCCCCGCAAGCACAAGGAAGAGATTGTGCTAAGGTTTGGAAGTGGCTTTGGCTGAATGGCAACTTCTGTACCTTCCACCCAAAGCTGAACTGCACCGCCGTGGATATCCAGCGAGGTGAGTTGACTAGAAATCAAGTCAGAAAGAAGGATACGTGATCTCAGGTTATGGGTGATAAGTTGCGAAGCAGGTTAAGGTCTGGGCTCACGTGGGGAGGGTGAGAAGGTGGATAACTCTTTCATTCGTTTGCGCCTGTGCTCGCTGTTGACCTCGTAGCTGCGAATCCGTGGATAAGCCTCTGGTAGGAAAGAGTGCTGGGGGATAGGGTATGGCGTTGGGTATCCGGAGGTCGCACACCAAGGCGCGTTTGGCGTGGTTCCGATCCAGCGTTTTGATGAGGCGGTGTAATTGTAGATAGTCCTTCAACTCCACAATCTTGTAAAGCATTCGATCTGCAATGCGGTTCTAATCAATGTATAGTACAATCTCGAAAATAAGTATTTCTGACCAAGATATCGATATTGAATTAGGCGCGAACTCACCCAATGACGATTTACTCTAGACACGGCAGCGAGCGAGCTTGAACTCTCTGCAAGACCCGTGCTCCCTTCTACCAGCATATGTAATATCAGCTCTAGACGACCATCGATAGCTCTTCCCGCTTGGGAGGTCTTTCGACGACAAGAGGGAGGGCATTCAGACTATTGTTAACGTTCCAGATTCTAATTTTCCCATATAACTTGCAACTCACATCAATGCCTTCATGTCTCCCGCCATACAGCCCGAGCTTGCTCTTTAACTTGGATATGAATTTTCGCTTTCTCGACGAGGTTTAGGCTATGGAGGGGAACGGAGTTTGGTACTCGTCCTACTTACTAGTCTTTTTTCTGGTCTCAGATCTTCAAGTTTACTAAATAGTTGTCAGCCAGGAATGATCGACACAAATAACTGAGAGAAATGGACAATATATAACACCTTTTTCGTTGCTTTTGAGGTAGCGGCAACTCCAAGTCACTTTCTAGGTCATTGGCAGCCCCGGCTTTTGCGGTTCCTTCTAATTTGTGACTTTCATAACGTAATAGTTAGAAGATGGGAAGCTGCGGATAGATGGAGACAGGATCCTCACGACATTATTATCCCTTCAACCGTCGTCGAATTGTTCTGCTGGGATTGAACGTTGTTGTTTGGCATTGCAACAATCCAATTCTTTGAAGTGGTGAAGTTGGATATTGTAACTGCAACAAACGTTTAGACCGTGTGAAGATGGCTGGTCAGGGCAATGTAGATAGCAAGCTCGCCGCGAGATGAAAGCTGTTCGCTACCGGCGTGCTCTGATGATTCAAGCTTGAAACATTCGGCCAATAGATCCCAGTAAGAAGGTTTCTTGTCGCGGTTATTCTGGCTATGCTGGTAGCTCACGATTAAGATCTTGAAGCATCACGGACGCGCCGCCTCGCATATGCGGGTACGTGCATTCGTGGGATATCTGTTGAAGGAGCCAAGAAAGCACAGACCTCAGTCGCAACACATCCGTATCTCTAGATATTGCTCTCTAATGTTTTTAGCTATCATAAATCTATCACATTCTTAGCTAATGAGCCCTCGTTCACCTGTGCTGTCTGTAGGTGAAGTTGGGACCGGGAGACTCTAAGAGTTGCTGGTTTGAAGCCGCATGGCGCGATCGAAGGGTACTAGCTACTTGCGGATAGCCTTTTCCTTGCAATGTTTTATATAGAACCATCGATTTCCGGTTCAACTAGAGGGCTGCTGAAGATGCCATTTTCGGCGCAATACATACTCAACAGAAACAGGAGAGGACAAAAACCTTTCCGTGACGGCACAGCTTAAGCAGCGTTTCATATCCTGCCCACACACTAGGTCACGAAAATTTCCCCCTTTTAGCCCGACTTCGAGATGTAGAATATAATGTTGGACGAGAGGGTCGCTGGGGATGTGGTGCGTCAGGATTCGTCCGGTGAAAAATGTCAATGAGTTGCTGTGCGTTTCCCATGTCTTCCAGATACGTCCAGGTGCTTTCGGAGATATCATACCCCTCCCATTTGACCAAGTACCTGAACCTTGAACGGTACCACTGTGAATCGATGACGTCTTCAACGATGTACTCATCCTGTTCATCATCGGTAGTGACAAGCGGGTCCACCTCGATGGCAACGTTCTTTAAAAGCCAGTATCAGCGGGATTTTGCACCCATGGTTTGCACTCAGTTTGCGTACCAGCCTTTCCCCTGGTGTAAGGCCTTGGGTTCGCCTAAAATGGTGGTCAATAAGGAACGTAGCGACATGCGATTAACTTAGAACAGATAAACGCATATACCTCGACCATCTCGACCGTTGGACTGTGTCTAATAGGAGTCCCGAGGGTGGGTCTGAGGCCCCGACAACAACTTCTGCGGTTTCTTCCGGTGCACTACTTTCAAAATATAGAAGTCAGCAAACGATGTGCGCAGACGGAATCGAGGGAGAAATTATTACCTGGCTGCGATACTGCCAATCTCTATTTGTTGGGGGGTCTGGCTTACATAGTACTACAGTCGGCTCGATGTCAGTGACGGTACGCCAGAACTGTCTCGTAGTGTATCTAACTCACTGCAATGCGAATGCTGTCTGTGCATCTCTTTGCATCGGCTCGGTCTGATGATTTAAACTTCCAGCATTCCTCCAATAGGTCCCACAAGTTGATGATGGGTTTCTGGCGTAGGTATTCCGGTAGTAGCAAGTTGTTCGGCTGTGCTGGTAGCCCACGATTGAGAGCCTGAAGCATCACAGAAGCGTTACTCCGTATGTGTTTGTAGGGTGTACATTCGTAGATAACCTAGGGCATCTGTTAAAAGATTTCGGAGGGGTTAAAATCAAGAAAGCACCGACCTCGATCACGACGCAACCAAATGCCCATATATCGCTCGCCAATGACCTGGGAGAATCATGGAAGAGCTCGGGACTACACCATCGAACAGATCCATGAAAGTTACTGGAAGTCGAAAGCCCACTGTGTCCATCCTCCACAAGCTTTGCAAGGCCAAAGTCACATAACAAAGCTTGTCCCCTGTGATCCACGAGGACATTATCCTGGTGTAAGAAGTCAGGTGCAGTCAAAGGCTGTGACCAAGCTACTCACCCCTTTTATGTCGCCATGGCAAACGGCAGGTTCAAATCTATGAAGGTATGTCAAACCTGCCGCAACACCGAGTAACTATGGAACCTTGATTAATGATAGAGGGTGAAAAGGAACACGTTGGTCCAAGTACTCACCAGACCCAGTCTTTCCAGAACATTAGGCTTGGCGTCCCCGATATACTTGTTGATGCTACCGCGGGGTTCCCATGGACAAATAATCAAGGCAACGTCCAGGTTTGGGCTGAGATGAAACCCAAGAAGCTTCAGGATATTATGATGGTCCACCTTCTCCCAGATCTTAACTTCGCGAATGAGCCTCTAACAGAGCGAGGAATATGCGCGAAGACTCAGTTGCGAGCCAACCTGGGGGCTCAGCCCGCCACACTCACAAATGCTACACGAAGATCTTTATTCGAGTCCGAGAATAGTCTCTTGATTTCCACTTTTCCAGCGCTTAGATTCCCATACAACGAAATCCCCTCTTCAGTCAAATCTCCCACGGTAACACTACTGAAGCCACCTCGTCCAATGACTGCGGGGTGCTCAATAATGTTAGCGAGGTTGACTCGAAGTCTATTGTCTAGCGAGCCTAGGGCAGTATCCTGTCGATCCCCAGAGTAAGTCTTCGTGGGCACGTTTCATTCCATGGGCAAACACAGACCAGGTTACTTCGGTCAAGATCTAGCCCAGAAGACATGGGCGCTCAAAGCCTAGATGACGTGTAAAGTTCAAGCAAGGAGAGAGATGGAGGCTCCCTACTCGGCAAGTATGGTCAACTGGCGGGTGGTGGTCGAGGGTCGAGGATGACCCCAATTAAGTTACAACATTTGGCAATCATTGTTTCGGTCATTCGGCCTTGATGTCACAGTATGTCTGAGGATGAATAAAGTATACCATGGATTAGAAACCCCCTCACGGCTTCACTGTGCCTACTCGCGATTAGTAGTCGCTCGCTACAGCATCATACTGCGACTAACAACGTGATGCGTTCAATGTCTGGACGACAATGGGGGACATAATCCTTGTAAAAATAAAATCCAACTTGCAATTACGAAAACGGCCGAGCTGAATTTACGGCTATTAAAATCTCCGAAGCTCTCGGGGAGATAGACATAGGATGCAAACGGGCAACGAAAGGAGACTTCCAAGGCGATGCTAACGGGGTGGTCTGTTCTCATTACTCACCACACACAGCCGACGCCTCTGAGAATCTACAAAGGCTACGTCACATGATTAGCAAAGCCAAATAGTTGCAACAGACCTTCTACAACCTACCCTCGGCATGGGTTTGGTCGCAGAAGCTACAGGATGAGCTGTAGGTGTCAAATCCTCTGACAGGGCGGTAAATCCTTCATTCCCAGTCCAGCGTTGGCATTGACGTCTTGCATGGTGGGTTACGAGGCTGGAGAGAGCTCACAACCTCCACCTCTCCGTTCACGATAAGAATTCTTCCTACGGTCCGACTGAGGTGGCAGCGGAGAAAGTATCGAGTTTATTAATATCCGGCAATATACCCCATGGAATTGATTTCGTGTTGCTCTTGGGAAATGAAGGTCTAGGCTTAAGACTGCGATCGGATTCGGTTCGATGACAGTGTCTTTCTCGATTTCAGACTGGTTGAGCCGCCTGAGATTCCAAGATCTAGATGCCGTTAAATAACAAGTAATAGACTCAACAGCCACCCCTTGATCAAGCGCACGAAAGGTGATGAGGTCTACGAGGTTGCATTGAACGACGTTCACCTCCCTATCCTATCAGGGTAAATTTCACGCACATTCCATGTACGTTTACATTCTTTGTACTCGCTCAGTGCCTTAAGCTGGTGGTCTGAGGTTTGACTCTGACATTCCTACCGCCTGCTATTCTTTAGCCGGATCGTTGACGCTGGTCCTCAGGATATGTACTATGACCATATATCATAGTCTTCATTAAATCTTGAGCGCTGTCTATGTTTAAGTTATCAAGAAAATAGAAGACAGGGAAAAGGTAGCAATCTGAAGTGGCGAGAACTCATCTAAAGATAGCCATATCTCGGGTCGAGTCTCAACTCGAATGTAGCAGGGAATTTCTCTACCTGCATCCTCTGCTCGCATAAACCTCGCCCCGCTACCTTCATCCCCGCAAAGACTGTCCGATCTATAAGGAAATCGCCCTTCACGAGCGCCTCCGGCATAATTCGCGCGCCCACCTTCTTGCTGCGGTTCAATTTGTACGCCTCGACGATCTCTTTCCTACGCTCAGGACCCGTCGGATCCCAGTCAGCTTCTTGACTCGCGTTGGCCATGAAGTACTGGTGGATGGCGTTGACAACGTCCCACACTGTGACTCCGGTATCTGATCTGGTCTGAATGTGAATGACCCACGGAAAATGCTGAGACACGAGACGGATAAGCTTAAGTCGGGGGAAGGTCGCAGGAGCCTCGACACCTTTGGACCACATCTGTCCAGTAGGGTCGGTAGATAGATGAATGGTGTTCGAGGGGAACATGACGTCATATTCGAGAAAAGGGTCGACGATGATCCGGGAGTCAGGGATAGGACGTAGGAGAGGATGAAGTTCAATAACCGGCGGCCGAATGATTGAAAGAATTAGGTCATCTTCTAGCGCAGGTGCGTCTGCAAAGGTGGCAACCTTATTACGTCGAGCTCGTTTGTTACTCAGGCTAGTAAGCAATACCAACACTCACAACCAGTGCCTGGGAGCCATTTGCCAATGGCGGGCATCTTAGCTATCCCTTCGTTTTCTCTGGCTGGTGGTTGCCGATCAAGCCTTCTTGCGGCCATCTTTGAGGACTTGGGTTAGTGGAAGTCTGCTCTTGCGCTTTATACACATCCTGCCTACTGCTCTTTCTTCTGGTTCCGGATGTCCAAGTATCCTAAGGCAGTCATCAGCTAGTAATAATAGACAGAGGTATTCGAGAATGCACACCAGTACACACGCTTTTGCCGTTGGTTCAGGTCGGGGGCGAGTAGAAGCTGCGAATCTCGGTCATTGATAGCAGCAGCATCAACCTCGGCGGTTGCACCCAATTCGCTACTTTCATAGGCCAAGGTCAGGAGACGCGGTGATGGGATGGACATGAGTAAAAAATTCCCACCTGGTTACTACTGACGCAATATCAATCTGGTAATCCTATTGTAGTGAACGTTAGACCTAGTGATATATCCAATCATGCGAGAGGAGGGCTTACGTGCTACAGTCAGCTCAATGTCAGTAGCTGTATGTCAGGACCATCTTGTCGTGTATATAACTCACTGTGACGCGAATGCTGTGAATGCTGTCTATGCATCTCTTTGCATTAGCTCGTTCCGATGATTCAAACTCCCAACATTCCTTCAATAGATCCCAAAAGTTAGTGGTAGGTTTCTGTCGTAGATATTCTGGCAGAGGCAAGTCGTCCGATTGTGCTGGTAACCCACGATTGAGGGCTTGGAGCATCACAGACGCGTTGCTTCGTATGTGTGGATACGGTGTGCATTCATAGATAATCTGAGGTTTCGTTAAAGATTTTCAGATAGTTGAGATCGAGAAAGCACCGACCTCGATCACGACGCAACCGTATGCCCAGATATCACTCGCTAATGTCCTCGGGGAATCATGGAAGAGTTCGGGACTACACCACCGAACGGACCCATGAAAGTTACTAGAAGTCGAGAGCCCACTGTGCCCTGCCTCGACAAGTTTTGCGAGGCCAAAGTCACACAATAAGGCCTTGCCGATGTGATTCACAAGAATATTATCCTGATGCGGGATATTAAACACTGTTAACAAACCATCGCTGGACTACTCACTCCTTTTATGTCACCGTGGCAAACGGGAGGCTGAAATTCATGGAGGTACGCCAGACCCTGAGCGATATCTAATAGCTGTGGAAGTCCTATAAATTATCTAGGTTGGAAGCGGCACGTTTGTACTAGAGCTCACCAAGCTTAGCCTTTCTACCATATCGGGTTTCGTATCCGCGATGTATTTGTTGACGTTACCGCGAGGCTCCCAAGGGCAGACAATCAACGCTTCTTCCAGGCTCGGGCTCAGATGAAACCCGAGAAGCTTCAGAATATTCGAGTGGTTTGCTCTCTCCCAGATCTTAACCTCGCGAATAAGTCTCTGATGAAGTGGAATATATGTGTCGGTACTCAGCGGCTAGCCCCTATCCGCTACACTCACAAAAGCTACGCGAAGATCTTTGCTCGAGTCCGAGAATAGTCGCTTGATGGCAACTTTTCCAGCACTGAGACTTCCATACAATGCAATCCCCTCCTCAGTCAAGTCTCCGACGGTGACGCTGCTGAAGCCCCCTCGTCCCATGACTGCGGGGTGTTCGATGATGTTAGCGAGGTTGACCCGGAGCCTGGCATCCAGGGAATCAAGGGCAGAATCCTGTCAACACACAAAATAAGCTATCGTGATCTCGCTTCGTTATGATGATTCCGTCCAGTTCAACACCGACCAGATTTCTCCGGTCAAGATCCAGCTTGGAGGACATGATATTTCCGGCCGCTCAACGATGATACGTTCACAAGGCTTAAAAGGAACAAAGGCAAGGTATACGATTTAACGTGAGATATGTGATGGGCCCTCTCGAAGGGGTGGTGGTAGTGGACAAGCCTGGTTAGGGGTGTGTTGGTAATAACATTTGGCGACTATTGAACCCCTCATCAATTTTGATATTGACTGTGACAGACGCCCGCCCCCGCCCTACATCTCGCTACGTAACTCATTGCTCTTGAAGAACACACCTGGAATGGCATCTATCACGCTAAATGGGACGCCCAAGCTCGAGACTGTGATTGGTATTAATTTCGGCAACAGTTACGCGAGTATTGCTGTTATAAACAAGGTTAGCTGGCTGAAAGTAAGTCAATGAGGGCCATGGTGCTGAAAGGAGTTCGGGATTTCAATAGGAAAACCAAGCGGAATGCATTGCGACTGAAGATGGAGAACGGCAGATCGCATGTGCGATCTCCTACAGCGGGCAAGAGCTGGTGCGTCTCCTCATTCATTCCGACGTCGAATGTTGTGGGCACATTAATATCCCATTATATAGTACATCGGAAACGGAGCGAAACCGCAACTCGTCAAGAACGCGAAGAACACGATCTCACACTTCCGCAATCTCCTAGGCAAGAAGTGCGTGGACGGCATGTTACGCGACCTGTTCATTTGAAACTGACATTTCTTTCATAGATTTTCATCCCTCACTCCTTCGCAGCGAGAGCTCTCCGCGCCCCTAGTTGCGGGTTCCAAAGACACACCTGCATATACCATCACGCGTCCAGTACCCTCATCTTCCCTCGGGACAGCTACTCCGAGATCCAAAGCACCTTCAAAAAAGCCAACGCCAGCTGGAACACCACGACCAACGTCCCCTTCCCTCCAGACCGAAACCCTCACCATCACCGTCCCAGAAGCAACGACAATGATCTTAAAATCCCTCAAAGAATCCGCTCAAAATTTCATCGGGAAGGACATTGATGGCGCAGTCCTTGGCGTTCCGTACTGGTTCGACAGCGACGCGAGATCTGCACTCCAGAGTGCAGCAAAGGACGCAGGGCTCAACGTGATACAGCTCATCGACGAAGCCGCTGCTGCTGGCGTTGCATACGCTGAACATCCACTCCAAAACCGTGTCAACAACCATGACCTGACCCAACTCGTGATTGATATGGGCGCGGGCTCCCTCACATTGACCTTGCAATCCAATAAGCATGGCCTCATGCATACACTCGCCACGTTACACGACCCTACACTTGGCGGAGACTCGATCGACGACGTGTTGATAACTTACTTCGGTAAAGAGTTTACGAAGAAGACGAAGATTGCGGTGGAGTTGTGCCCCGCCAAAACGCTTGAGGACAAACGTGCTGAGGCGAAGCTGCGGTTGGCCGTAGAGGCAACAAAGCGGACATTGAGTGCTAGCCCTGGCGCAGCTTCTTGCGCCGTGGAGAGTCTGAAGGACGGCTTCGACTTCAGCGGGAGCATCACCCGATTGAGGTTTGACCTGCTCGTCGGGAAGGTGTACAAGAAGGTTGCAGAGAAGGTTAGAGAGGTCCTAAAGCAGAGCGGCATTGACATCGTTCATGTGGACGAGATCGTATTGGCTGGAGCGACGACGCGGTTGCCTGGTTTGGCGGATGAGCTTGTGGCCGGTGTGATCGGGCTTTCGGAAGAAAACCAGAAGTCGACGAAGATACGGAACGAGATCGAGCCAAGTGAAGTCATCGCGCTCGGATCCGTGTTGCAGGCGAGACTGGTGGGCGTACATGCTGAGGATGAAGAAGAGCGCGGGAAGATATTCGGTCATAGTGTGGAAGGTGTGGCAAAAGTCGTGGCGACGGTCAAGCCTATCGGGATGCGGTTCCATCTGGAGGATGGTGCAACTCCGTGGATCCCGCTCATCTACGCTCACACGCCTCTCCCCACCCGACGGCTCATACGGCTGAAAGTAGCACCTGGGACGCAGAAGGTGGCTTTTGATGTCTGGGAGGGCGAGGATCATGTGGAAGTGAAGAAACTGGCCAATGGGGATGAGGATGAGGAAGAAGAGGAAGAACGGTCACGCGCTGTACGCGAGGAGACAAACTTGGGTGGGCTTGAGCTAGACTTGAAGGCCGGCGACGAGGCTACAAAGGTCGTGGTGAAGATCGAGGTGGCGGTGGATGGAGCCGTGCTGGTGCAGGTATGGGAGGATGGACACGATAACGCGAGCTCGAGAAAAGAGTTGAAGGTCGCTGCACCGTCATGACATAGATTTGGTGAGCGCTATTCTATGTAGCTTGGGATGGGCGGGTATATAAATGAATATGTAGTTTGTAGACCATCTGCTCGCTTGACGATCGAGATGTTTATCGCTAGCGGCGTGCTCCAAAGTGTTCCGATATCTCCGGTAGATCACCGACGTCCTTGAATCGTCGTGATAGGGGTCGCGAACAAGATGCAGGAAACGAGCGGCAGCCATCATAGCGCCTGCTTCTCGTTTGCTTCTTACTATAGGAAGGGAAAGCGAGGCAAGGTAGAGAACACAGTCAAGAAGAAATTGTGCCCATACTTGGGAAACCCTTGACAGATTGCGAGCGAATATATAGGCGTGAACATATAAGAGTGCATTTGTAACTTGGTCGCCTTTTAGTAAATTAGCTAGATCGCTGATGCGACCTCGTATATTCCATGATGGCTCGTTCTGGAAGACCTCGAGTCGTCGGGAAATGTGCGCGTGGTAGCGATGATAAGTTCAATCGGGGTAGCCCTACTCCGACCACTTGGACATCCGTTGGAAGTAAGCTCCTCGACCATCAATTACAGGAGTCGTATGAGCCAACAGCTCATACCGATCGACTCTATCCTTTCCTTGTGCGTTACTTGATGGTCTGACGGCAAGGCCACAGCGATTTCGATGCTATCCGTACTGGAGACGTGAACTAAGTATTGATCATACCGATGACTACGACTGAGGTCGTTGAGTCTCGCCTGCTCTAATCCCACCGAATCCATGTCACCATGCTAACTCTATCAAACCATATCTCGGCCTCTCCAAACCACCTTCCGAAGTCGGACAGGAGGCAATAAATTCGGCTCGGTCACACCGTCCGGTGTGGTATTCGGAATGTCACGCACCCTCGCTCTGACGAGTGCTACCACGCTCCGTTCTTGAAGAGGACGACATTCCCCGAATTTGATGACTTCTAAACGAGGGCACAGCCATCCGCGACGTGCCGTGGGCGGCTGAGATAGCGCGTTGGTCGTCTTGCAACTAACCCTCCCCGCTGAAGAAAGTGCGAGGTCCTCCAACAGAGGGAGCCCCCGCAGCATCCATAACAACGTCTCCTCGGTGATCCCAACGTCTTCCAGGGAGAACGCCTTCACCCGTGCCATCCACGGGACACTCTCGAGCAGACTTCTCAACTGCTCGTCTCCTTGCTTGATGCTGCTGCATTGGATTGACGATAATTTGAGGGTATGGATATTCGGCACGTCCAACTTCTGCATCAGTAGTTTTGGAAATTTTTGGTGATTTCGTAGGTCGAGGTGTTCCAGCTCCAGGAGTGTAGTTACGGGTGTAGATTCATCCTCCGACCCCCTCAATATTGAATCAACTCGAAGCGAGCGGAGAGATGAAGCCTCCCTGATGCTACTGAGAACATCTCTTTGAGACCATCCTCCAAGCAACTGCAAATAGGACACCGCCTGAAGTAGAGGATGCGACGGATCTAGGAGATTCATCGGGATGGCGAGACGTGTGATGCCAAGGTCCTGTTGTAGGGCTTCCCTCGCCAAGGTACGGGCCACTTCAACGTTGCGCTCAAAATATGGAGACGAAGATTCCATGCGAAAGGAGGAGATCCTACACATTTGAGGATTATCGAGGATGTGGCGGAAGATGATTTCGAATGGTGAGAGGAAATCGGGGTTGAAGATCGATAATGCGCGCCATCGATGTCCCTTGATAAGGCCGTAGAGTGCTACAACGTCGCGAGTAATCATCATGGCTGAGGGCAATATCATCTGACGCTCGCAGTGAATGTAGAGGGCTAGGGGTGATTGTTTCGCCCTCTGAATCCTGGTCCTAATCGATTCGATTTTCATGGGGGCGTAGCCGCCAACCTCCGCCTCAATGCAGCTCCAGAGATCTGGACACCCTTCTACCAGCACCCTCCACAAACGGCAAACGCCTGAAAGTCGCCCAGGATGTGGACACCTCTGCCTCTGCCTCAGCCCTGGTACTGGCGCTGGTGCCACGCCCTGTTCAATGAACTCGAAGAACACCATTCCCAATACCTCGGCAGGTAGTTCGTTGATGCATTTATCGGTGGTCATTGAAGGATCTGCTCAGGAAGATTAGCGAGAGGTCGATAAGGTGAGATATCAGCAGAAGAACCGCACCTGTGTCGTTTGAGGGTCCCGTTTAAAATAGAGTTGTGTTACAGTCTGGACTTACCTTTCAACACCCGCCGTGGGACTGAATGTGCCCCGAACGTAGCTGTCAAGAGCCGAATAGATAGATCTAGAAATATAAACGCGGATATCTTGATTCTGTTGCTCCCGTCAACAATGCGTCTTGCCACAGCATGGAAGATCACCTGTCTGCAATTTATTGGTCTTTTCTTGGCGCAATTCTTAAGGCAAGAGTGAAATCTTGAGTTGCGTCGCATCCAACAATAGCTAGATCTTTCTGAGTATTAATAGATAGATTAAAAGGTAGTAGTGGCGACATTAGAGAACACGCTGAATACATATAGGAGAAGGATAAGATGACGAGGTTTTTGCTTGATGATTTACTGGCGCGGCCATCGGATTCAGATCCCCTGCATTTCCCAGTGTTAACCCATCAAATCCATATCCCAACCTCTTCAAACCCCCTTCCGAAGTCGGCAATAGGTTCGGCACGACACCAACCAGTGCCATACTCGGAACGTCGCACACCCTAGCTCTGATGAGTGCTGCTACGTTACGTTTTTGGAGCGGAGGACATACCACAAACTAAACGAGGACACAGCCACCCACGACATGCCGTAGGTAGCTGAGATATCACCCTAGTCATCCTCCAGCTACCCCTCTCTGAAGGAGAAAGCGTGAGGTCCACTAGTATAGGTAACCTCCACACCGCGAATAACAACGGCTCCTCAGAGACTTCAACATCCTCCAAGGTTAGCGACTTGATTTGTGCCAACCACGGGATACTCTTGAAGAGACCCCTCAGCTGCTCGCCTCCTTGCTCCACGCTGTGGCAGTGAATTCGTAAAAGTTTGAGGCTGTGGATACCCAGCAAGTCCAATCTCTGCAACAGTAGCATGAGAATTTGGCTGCATAGCCGCAGGTCGAGATGTTCCATAGGTATAGATTCATCCTCCGACCCCCACTAATATTGAATCAACTCGAAGCGACCAGAGAGACGAAACCTCCCCGGCGCAACTGAGGATCTCTTTTTCACTCCATCCACCGCCCAATTTTAGACAGGGCACAGCCTAAAAGAGGGGATGTGACGGGCTCTAGGAGTCGTATTGGGATAGCAGGATGTACGCAAAGATTCTGCCGCAGGTTTTTTTTACCAAGACACGGGCCTCGTCATCATAATGCTCAGAATTCGTCAATCTAATGTGAGAGGCGGAGAGCCTGCACATTTGAGGGCGTGATGGAAGATGATTTTGAGATTAAGATGGATAATGTGCGCCATCGATGATCCTTGATAAGATACCACAACGGCGCAAGTAACTGCCTCTGAAAAATGGATCATTTGATATGCGCGGAGAATGTAGAGGGATAGAGGTGATCGTTTCGCCCTCTGAAGCTGGCCGCCAACAATGCAGCTCCAGAGCTCTGGGTACCCTTCCATCAACCCCTTCCGTAAACGGCAAATGCTTCAAATATGCTCAGGGTATTAGCGCCTCTGGCCCCACTCTGATACCATATCCTGTTGCATGAACTCCGAAGGAAATCATGTACATTACCTTCACAGGATTCATTGATGAATTTGGTGGTCATCAGTAAAAATCTGCACAGGAAGATCTGTGAGAGATGGGTGTTTGTAGGGGACCCGTTCGATCTGTACCGTAGCTTCGCTTTGTGGCGACCTAATTTTGGTCAGACGCTTGGCGTGGGATATAGTGCTTTGCTTGTTAACTTTGGAGTTCTATTTCCAACTTTCTGTTCTTGAGCTTGGATGGAACCTCAGTCTAACGCATATAGCATGAACGATCGCCAACCTTTTCTAGAGGGAAGCGAAGACAGATGGCTCTCGTGCCATCGTCGCGTTTTTTGCGCTTGGGTGGACGTGCCTCGAGCCGGAGGTAGGTTTGCGGGGAGTTTGACATACTCAACGCGGAGATCAACGGTGGGTTTCTTGCGATCCGTCAGGGAAGCTTGCGGGGATCCTTTCGGGTGACCTGTGATACAGTTAGTCAGTCTGGAAATCCCTCTCCACCAGATTTCGGTCCTACATAAGACATATCCTCCTCTGCAAGTTTTCGTTTCCCCGTCCAACTTTCCATCCCTTTGCACTCTCACATCATGCTCGGAATTACAGGCGGAAGGAAACTCGCTCCCAGGTTCGAAACGACCACGGGTATCACCTTCTTGACATATACCTCAACGCCCATTCGCCCCCTCGACCTCCACGAGCCGGAAACGAACCAAGGGGAACGCAACACCATCGAATGGCCTCTCGAAGAAGAGGGCGTACCTGCTACCCTATTTCGTGGAGGATCACTGGTGCTCCGCGATCGTAAGTCATCACATGACCTCCGAGTCCCTGAAGTCACCCTCGATTTCGACCTAGACTGAGCTTGTGTCCACACTCTCATTCACGTCCAGGTCTTCGTCCTGCCGCACACCTTGACCTTTCCAAACTCGCCGCACATAAACTCCTACCAACTCCATATTCACACTCATTCCCTGACCTTGATCATGCCCATCAACCCAATTGCAGCCCATAATTCGAACGCGATCAAAGAGGCGTTCTACCACAAGATTCTTGCCAATATCCATTATGCATACCGTCTTCGCCAATTTCTCCAGCGTTGGGAAAAGCTTCAACGCCACCTCGATAACGAGGTTGATTTAGTCCCCAGGATGTCCGACAACGAAACGCTCGCCCTTATCGCCGAGCTAGACACTACCAGAAAATGTGGTCCCGGCTAGACGATCTCGGAAAGGACATGGGGCCCAATTCAGGTGTACGGCTTTGGTTGTGGGCGGTGCCAAGCGAGATTACGCGACAGACGAGGAGCGGCCAGGCGATCCGTGCCACTGGATCCGTACTGTTCGCATGTATCCCGCACTGGGTCATGCCTGAAGGGCAGGTCTTCGAGGGATATCAAACGATAGTAAGTCTGAGAGGCATTTCTTTCTGTCTTATCCTTGAGCTGACATCTTTTGCTTTCTTGCAGGACCAAGGACACATTGCGGCGCCCAGGTGGTTCGAGAGTGTCCATGCGACGTGTCAGGACAGCGGCGCGCATCATTTTGTCGTCTACACTGGCGAAATCTGTATCATCGGCATTTTCAACGCTGATTTCACCTCGGTCTCTTTCTCATCTCCCCAGCGTGTCGACGTTCGCCAAAACGGATTCGATACCGGCATTGGCGCAGATGACACCAAGCGAGTTCCATGCGAGAAGCTGTCCGTGTGCTTAGTCCAGGTCGTTAGCCAGGTCATGATAGACGCGACGCAATCCCTGAATGCGATGCGTCCATGCGCAGGAGCCCTCCAGTTCAACACAGCACCGCTTGTCTGGAATGAACAACAGCCTGATGCGCCGTCTAATAAACCAGAAGAGGCGATGCGCTTCAGTCAGAGGCTCCAACCGAGTCAGAAAGAGATCGATGCGGCGCGAAAGAAGGGTAAAGGGGAGGAAAATGTTATCACGACAGCAGTTCAACAGATGTTCCGGACGTGCAAGGTAAGTTTTATTGGTCGCGTATCATGTATCATGTATCTTTTAAACAATATACTAATATATAGGCCTTCGCATTCAAATTTGCAGTTCAGCCACTCACGTCAGGCTCTCAGCCTCCCGCGCCTGGTCCGCCTTCTAGGAAACGTGCACGTCCGGAGGATCAGCAACCGAGACTGCTTGCACCGCCGCGATCGGACACATCGCCACAGCCAGGGCCCTCTCGTCGCATAGTACGGCCCAACCAAAGGCCTTCACCCACACGCTCAGCTGCAGGATCGGAGACGCGACGCCTGTCGGTTAACAAAACCAGATATCTCGACGCAGAGTCGGCGGGGGATTTCGACCTGCGAAGCGGACCAAAGTCGCCGCTAAGGAGGACGTCGTTGCCGTTGGCGCGCCCGCCGTCCCTGCAGATCCTGTCGCGGGTCCCTCAGATCCTCGGAAATCTTCGAGGAACGCGAAGTTGGCAGGTGTAGATGACGCGAGGGAACGGTCGGAGATCAAAGCAAAGGTGAAGGTGACCTCGTCACGACCAAAGCGTCAAGGCGCATCAACAACGCTCCCATCATCGCCCCATTCACTCCTCGGAAGTCGGCTAAGAGGAACGTCAAGATGGCGAACGCAGCGGATGCCAAGAAACGCCACGACATCAAAGACAAGGGCGTTCTGTTACGGTCGGGTCGTCGAGTCGTATCCACTCAACACAGATGATGAAGATAAGGTCCTGGTCGATGTAGGCGCGAGGAAGGCTCGTGGTACGCTCTCTATGGCGGCTGAGGAGGATTCCAACGACGATGTCGCTACGAGGGTCATCACCCCAACAGCCCCAGCGGAGTCATCAAAGATGGCGGCAGCCAGATCAAAGTCGAAGGCCAAGAAGACTACAGCGACCACCACTACTGAGCAAACGAGGATGGTGGTAGCGGTGAAGGAATCGAAGAAGAAAGGCATTATCAAAGCAAAGATGAAGACGGTGACTCAGAACGATAACAACTTGGGCTCCGCAGGCGTGCTCCACACCCTACGCTCGCGGAAGGTTCTGGAACCGACCAGAGGTAACGGTGAGGCAGCGATTGTCAGCGGCAAGGGAAAAGGAGAGGGAGTCTTTGCTCTCAAGTGAATGCCTTGGGCGTGGAGTTTTAGCGAATGGGTCCATTAGTCTGGAGCGGGCATGAATGTCGAAAGATGTTGTTGGGCGAGAGCCTCACGGGTCTCGACGACAGGCGGGGATTTTACCAGCCGAGGCGGCGTAGTCATGGATCTTGGTGCTAGGGTGGTGACATGGTTCGACGTAATGTCAGGGGTTTCCAATGGTCTAAAGTATCTCAAAGGTTTAGGGATATCGCGATCTTGCGGTGACGTTGTGCCGGCCACTGTGCGATATGTGGTGCTGCCAGCGGCCGTTCTAGGATCGCTCGATTTCCTTTGGCAATGAGACGTTTCAACATCGGTTCGTAGCCATCCTCGCTATCTGCGTCGCAAGTATTCCAACATGATACTTACTTGGCTTAATTTTCAGATCGCCCTGGGCTTTTCTATTGTCAACTTTCCGTCACTCTATCCATTGTACGGCAGCCGACTATCCTACCAACCTCGTGTCGTTCATGGAAGCACCTTTCCCGCCCGTCAAAGGATCTCCCTTAGCGATCCGTCAACAACAGTTCTATATCTGCAACCCCTTCGGTATCAGCCATATCTTTTTGACCGGCTCCAACCATCATCATCACTACCATTCGCTATTCCAACCCCACGCCAACTTGCTTTCAAGAATGATCTTTGATTCTATCCCATCTTTGTACCATTCATTAGCTGCTTCTACCCCTTATTCTTGCACTGTTCCGTTAACTGCTTCTATCATCCAGTCGCTATATTGACTCATTAACTGCCTCTACCCTTCTGCTCTTGTACTGCGTCCTTAGCTGCTTTTTTCCTGTCTTCCTTTTATGTATAAATCTTTCTTGGAACCGGGATATCCCCCATCCCCAAAGCCACAAATACTCTCAATTTCCTGCTTGTGTCGATATATATGTTATCTCCTTGACTTCCGAGATGGGACATAGGATATAATATGTAAAATGGGCGATATACGAGAACGAACGGTGGTGTCGTGCTGATGGACGCTCAGTGACAAGCAAGAGAACTCGTTCGCATGGCGCGTTACATTTCGGGCCATGGAGTTGGGGACTCCAATTCCGTCACAGTTGTAGGACTGAGGTTGGATTATCTTACATTGGGGCTCATGCGCTCATGACTGAAGCTTACTCCTCCGTCGTCATGAGGACCCTTTTTGCACGTGATGATTTCGCGGGATATTGGCGCAAGGCCGCACGCGTTCGTTTCACGTCCTCAAACCTCAACCATGTCGTCAAAGCTGTCATTCGACACTCTTCCAAACTTCCGGGATGTTGCTGTGTCAATCAATGAGTTCACTGGCAAAACGTGAGTCTCTTGTTTCTCATTTGAACACCAGCTGACCAACCGATTATAGGGTGCTTCAGCCAGGGAAATTATACCGTGCGGCTCGACCAGGCAAGAGAATACTTCTGAGGTAGTTTGATCCGCCCATAGCTAATCAAGCCATCTAGACGATGCCTCCTTAACAGATCGCAAGAAGCTCATCGAAGTATATGGAGTTAAGCACATCATGGACCTCCGCACAGAGTACGCTCCCCCCTGGCTTGCCGCCAACTGAGAGGGACTAAGCTCACATCTTCTTCAGGTCAGAGCACGTCCTTCAAGCGCAGAAGCGCGATGCCTGGATTAGGAGCTCCGCAGCCGTTCCTCAGTCCAATGATGAGGCTGCCGAACCGTTGAAAATCCCCGGCATCCGCTACCACGAGATCAACTTCAATGGAAACGCGTACGCTTGGAGTTTGGTACGCCAGCTCTCCTGGATGCAATTCAAACAGTTCATTGGTCTTATGGCCATGGGCCGTCGGGAAGCTGCCATCAGCGTGTTAGGGGTCAATGTCATGCTCAAACGTGGCCTCGTTGGGCTGGCCATCGACTCTTTGGATGTCTGCACTAAGGAGGTGAAGCAGGTATTCGATGTGCTCGCGGATGAAGGGAACTATCCGATCTTGGTCCATTGCACCCAAGGCAAAGACCGCACGGGGCTCGTAGTGCTGTTAGTGTTGCTCTTGCTGAATGTACCGGAGGAGGCAATCGATCGCGACTATATGCTCTCGGAGAAGGAGCTGCTTGTGGAGAAAGAATCAAGGATGGAGGAAATTCGAAGGATTGGCTTGACCGAGGAATTTGCGGGCTGCCCTCCAGATTGTATCAAGAGGGTGAGCGAGCACATAACGAGTAGATACGGGTCGGTATCAGAGTATCTGCTGTTAGCCGGAGTCACGGAGGAGATGCAGCAGAAAGTCGCTCGAATTCTTTCAGGATGATAGTTGCTCATGGCTCTACAATGTTTTGCTTGGAATCGCAGGAGTGTTTTCACTTCCGAAGCGAGTGTGAGTGTGAAAAGTTGTCGAGTATCGCCATGGTAAAACACATCGGTATATCCTCATCACCTACGCCCAAACTATCACTATCTCCAATGAGCGATCACAATTCCGTTCCATTTGACTTCTCCACCCAACCTTCGACGACAACTGCCCACCCACTTATACCATCCTCCAAACTTCATCATGCCTACGCCTCACCGCTTCCAAAGTCTCCTGAACCATATCACGGGATTCCCAAATCACCTTCTGAAGTCTAGATAGGGTTCGGCGTCGTCATACTATGCGGTGTTCTGTTCGGCGCGTCGCATACCCTCGCCCTGACGAGTGCCACCATATCACTCTCTAAGAGCTGATCACACGACTCGAACTTGATCTCCTCTAGGAAAGGGCACAGTCATTCACGGCGCATCATAGGCTGCCGCAATAGTGCCATAGTCGTCCTGTTGGTGATCTCCGATGAAGCAAGTCCGAGTCTATAAGGAGAGGAAGCCTTCCTAACGTCCATAATAACGTCACTTCCGAGACCCGAGCCTCATTCAAGGTGAACGACTTTATCAGCTTCAGCCATGGTACAGTAAGGACGAGACTCGTCAGCTGCTTATCTATCAGCTTGCTATTCATCAGCATGTTCCTGACCTTGAGACTACGGATATTGGGCAGGTCCAACTGTTGCAATAGCAACATTGGAAACTGTTCGCAGTCACGTAGGTCAAGGTGTTTCAGGTGAGGGAGAAGACATGGCGTTGTAGATTCTTCCATGTCCAACCTGCCTAACATGGAAACCTGAAGCCTTTGGAGTCGGATACGAGCGAGGATTGGGGCTGTGGACCATCCCTCGAGCAACTGGAGATATGACACGACCCGGAATAGAGGATGAGATGGCTCGAGGAAATCCGCTGGGATAGCTAGATCCGTGACGTTCAGACTATGTCGCAGGGCCTTTCTTGCCAAGGCACAGACCGCACCGGTGTTGGTCTCCAAGCACGATAGTTCCAAACGGAAGGAGGAGATGTTGCGCATCTGAGGATTATCGACGATGTCTTGAAAGACAACTTCGAAGGGCTCCAAGCTTGGCGTGTGATAATGCGCGCCATCCATATTCCTTGACTAGGTCGTAGAATTCCAAAACGTCGTAAGCCCCTCAATTTCGTTCATCGGCTCGCGTTCAATATTGAGTGCGAGAGGAGACATTTTCGCTCAAGGGATCTGAGCCCTTATTGAATCGATATCCAACATGTGGCAACCTGTAAGCGTCACGCAGATGCGGCTCCATAGCACTGGGTTTCCTCCCACTAACTCCTCCCAACGACGGCAAACGTTCACAAGAAGGTCGAGGCGTTGATAATCCTGGTCGTCGTCCAGCTTCTGTTCCACAAGCTCAAAGAACACTGCGTTTAGTATCTCGCCAGGGAGGTCGTTGATCGATAAGGACGCTACTATACCACAATCTACGTCAACAAGTGAACAAGAAGACGCTGCGTAAGATCTTTGCGTGAGATGTTTTGGTCAAGCCGTACATACTTCAGATTTTAAACGTTTTGGCGCGTCCAGTCCGATTCGATATTTGTGGCCGAGTCAAGGATGTTGGTAGTTGAGATTGAAATACGCCAAGATCAACACGCGCGAGACACCCATTTATTTTAAGGGCTCACTGAGTAAAGCGTTAGTTTGGCAACTAAGGCCGAGCCGAGTAAGGGCTTGAAAGATCGGTGATAACGTAGACGAACGATTTTCCTAGCATCCCAGCCGAGGTGTAGACAAACGACGACGTGAATGCTGAGAACGTGAGACAAGGAGCGGGAGTAGTCAGTGTGGGCTTAAAACGTGGGAGCAAAATTCACTCTACAATATATGGAATAGATTCCATCTCATACTACACCTAGTGAGACTCATCGATAAAATCATGCGAGCACTTCTCCCGTATTCCCTCCCTTCCAGGAAACCGATGCCGTTTTGCGGGGAGTGAGAGGACTGCTGTGCCTCTTATTCTAGGGCTGTGCGCAATTGACTCAATCGCGACATCAGAGTCAGAGGTGGTTTTTTTTTTCCAAGAGCTCAGCTAGTGTCAAAGGCGAATTGTGTCCAGGCATGGAAGCGTCGGGCGCCTTCTTCGATCATCGAAGTTCGACATCTGCCAGAAATTGCTGCCGCCGACAGATCATTCCCATAAACCTATTGATTTATCTAATAGCGCACAATTGGAGCCGAGAATTTGCCTAGTTAACCGCTGGAATAAAGGTTTCCATCAGGACATGGACTGTTGGGTACGATTGATATAGAGCCTCAAAATTCTACCATACGATACTCTTATCGATTCCATTCTTTTGGGATCGAGCTCCTCCTGGGTCGGGACAGAAGCACAGCGCCGACGCGTGCCTAAACATGGTATGATGACTCCAAATTTGACATATTCTGCTTTGCGGGCTGGACCTTCAAGGCTACTCTGAACTGAACAAAGGAAGCGACATAGCTGGGCACACTCCCTTTGTAACACCTCTCGCATAGCCGTAGCGACAGCGTCAGTCCCCACTCCTTTCGGTTTGTGGCTCAACCCGTTATCCCAACCGCGCTAGATCTTCAAGCGGGCAAGCCTCTACACAGGACCCTTGCACGAGGCAAGGCGTGAAATAGCGCTTCAACCACAGGCCCTCCCAATACTTAAGGGTGAGCACCCGCCAAAGGTTTCAATAGTACAAATTTTTCCCGTCAACGCATCCACGCTACACCATGAACGTTCACCCATCAAATTCCATGACCACAGCCCTTGGAGGTACAACTATCTCCAGGATGCCTTCATCAGAGTTATCACATTCGGTCATTCTACTCCCCAAGAAACCAATTATCCTGGGTAAATCCTACACTATATATGACGGGATTTACGGACCACAGCGGTTGAGGGTGGCTATCAAACGGCTGCGGGTGCTTGGGGGCGACGGTGCCTACACCCAACAAGCCAGGGAAGTGAGTATTGTCTTTCTACGCCCCTAATGGTGACTTGGCTCTTACGAAGCCCCGAAATTAGAGAATCGAGAGAGAGGTTCGCACGCGGTCCTTCCTGACCCACGAGAATATCCTACCCCTTTACGAAATGATTGAGGCGATGGGCGAATTTTACCTCGTTTCCCCTTGGATGGAACACAGAGATCTTTCCAGATTCTTGTCCGCCCGTCGAGAGCACTCTGGCTTACCTTCACCCCATGAACATTTAATATCCAATGCACTGCAGGCGGCCTACTTGGACTTCGACGAATTAAACACTGTGAGTGTGGCTATAGATTAGCTTTCCCAGGCAGTGCCCCTCATTCATTCCTCGTGTGTTAGATCCACGGGATCGCATCGGGACTAGCATACTTGCACGCCCATTGTGTAGTCCACGGAGATATCAAGGGAGAGAATATTCTCCTTAACCCTTCACTGAAACCACTTATCAGTGACTTCGGGCTGACTAAAAACGAGGCAGTGGATGCCACAGCCACAAGCATGGGCTCGGGAGCGCCAAGATGGACGAGTCCTGAACTTGTTGATTCGGATCAGCCCCAAAAGACAACGAAATCAGACATATATGCGTTGGGAATGACAATTGTCGAGGTAATACGATGTCTTTCACGAGTTTTATGATGCGTACTTACATTTACATGTGGCCATCATAGATCCTGACTGGCCGTGTCCCGTTCCATCACCTGGTATCATCCTTCCAAGTGTATAAAGCGATCGCCCTGTATGATGAGCGCCCAGTATTCGACCCCCTTTATTGCAACGGAAGGGACTTGAGAGAATTGTGGGAGCTCGCTGCATCGTGCTGGCAGAAGAATGCAGTGGATCGGCCGGATGCGAATAACGTTGTCAAACGCCTGGCACCATTGGTTCGCAAGTGTGTGAGTCGACGGCTCATACTCATACACAAGCTTGGCGTCGAGTTCTTACCTCGCATGCAACTTAAGATCGATAATCACAGGGGTGGATACCGACGCGAACCTCCTGGTCCCCAGGCTCAAGTTACCAAGAGTGGGCGGGGCAGTTCGCCAAACCTATGCACCCGTACATCATCAACGTGTAGAAAAACCCTTACATGTGGTATACTTCGGCCGCCCCTGGCATCGCAGAACTCCAACATGGTTTGTATTCTACCGTCCAGGAGCCCTGCCAACGGTTACTGGGGACATCGAGCCAGGAGGCATCCACGGGGTTTTCGCGACGCAACGGCATGGGCAGGCGAAGTGCCAAGGATGGGTGCACTGTCTTGTGAGGCGTGAACGTATAAACCACTCAATTTCAGCTGCATCCTCTGTATGTGAGCTAGGTCTAGTGTCTGTGATCCACTGCTTTCCAGGCCTTAGAGTGCATGAAGGCATACTTGTCTTTAAATCTATTTAGTTTCTACCCTGCCGTATCATAGTCCTTCCACTAATAATCATCTTTCGCATTCAGTAAGAGCTGAACGAATAATAAGGCACCAGCAACTCCCGACGCCTCATCGCCTCTGCTTTTCTCATAGACGCTTCCCGCACGTAGCACGCATTCTGGAGCACCAGCACGTACTACTACTACAGCGGCTTATCACCGTGCCTCACCCCCACTCGCAGTATCAACACAAGGTGAACCCCAAATTACCATCACAGAGATACAGATCGTAATGAAGTTGATACAGAGAGCGCCCAAATTCTCACGGGTGCAGAGTGGCTTAAGTTTGCAAACCTTCCAATCCCGCAGGACAGAATCGCAGTCTCAGGTTTACTGAAACCTGGCCAACAGTACGGTGTCTAGCTGGAATTTCGGATCAATGGATGGATAGGGTCTACGTGTTCATCCAAAAGCATGGTTCTGGTGACATCCAAACTACATGTGTTCATCATCTGCATTGCTGGGCAGCTCTTACCCTTCGGTCATCTGCCCCACGGTAGCTAGAACCTATGTAAGGGGGAATCGTTGGCATCGTGGTCCCCGGTCGGGACAAGTGGTAGCGCTAACAATGGGGCTACCGAGCGTCGCTAAAGCTTAGGCTATAATTGGTAATCACCATGTCCCTCAGGAGGACTTCGGAGCAACGGCGCAGTCGTAGCATCGTTAGTGGCGATTGTGGGGTTATGCCGCACCACACCAAAGCAACCTCACGGAATTGCACTAGGAACGACCTGATTGTTGAATATTAGGTGACAGGACCTTACAGCCCAGGGCAGGTGGCTATCACCAGCTGAAAGATCCTCCTTGGAGCCGACAGCTCATATCGACGGTCGGTTAGCACCCCTGCCACATAGCATTTTACGCAGTGCATCCGTTCGTTAGTTGGAAGTTGTGAAACAGAAAATGCTCAGTACTGGAACATCACGTTGGCATAGGTAAAGGCAGTCAATCGCGCCCAATGATAATATATCACCGCGAGCGACCAGAAAGGGAGACATGATAATCACGTTGCATACACAGAATGTTCTATAGAGAGTAGATGGTCCTATTCTTCCGAGCACCACCTGCGGGTTGCCGCATGTAAAGCTGTGTATTAGGAAGGCCGGTACGAAGAGAGCCAAGGTTTAGCTCGTTAATCCTGACATGCTCTTATATCACATCAAATTACAACTTCGGACAGATACGATATCTGGGAAAATCTTGGATTGGACGACCTCTTGGAATCCCGAAACTGTCGTGCGGCTCCGGGGATGGAAAATGAGGAAAATGCAGGCAAGCGCGAGGAATGAAGGAAGAGTGCTGGAGTTGGGTTCGCAGCCCAGGTTGGCACAGCCCCCGATGAAGGTCAGCTGTCAGCAGTAGTTAATGGATCATGCTAAGATGTAGCCTATCCTTGATTCCTCGAGTCGCACCGCCTTTTCTACCTTCTGACCTTGAGCTTCCATGCTTGTCCAGCTTGCCTCTTGGAGGTGTGGACCTGGCGTAGGCGCAACGTCTGGTCTCCTTTGGTACGCTAGAGCCCTCCAGCATTTGGGTCACCGGCAGTCTTTAATAGGGTGACTAAAGGCGATTGCCACGAGGGTGGATTCGTGAGTAGCACCAGGGCCAGATATCGAATAGGTTCTGGCAGATTATGGTCCTCTGGAGGCTTATCAAGGCGGTAGCGAGTTTTAGTCAATCGCAGCCGTGAAAGTACACCAAGAAGGTTGAGGTAAAGACGTGCATATGGATGCTCAATGGATCCGCGGCGGCATCATAACCATGTCGATATTATAATAAGAGGCCTGGAGCGTGATATTGTTCAAACCGACAGCTATGATCAAGACTTTCTGAAAGGATACGATCCAAATCACTTCATCTTCCGGCACTAGCCCCTCTCCACCATATCTCGGCCTTTACAAATCACTTTCCGAAGCCGGGAAGGAGGCGGGTGGTCCTCGGTGATCGCACTCGTTGGTGCCGTACTCGGAAGATCGCATAACCGTGCCTCCACAAGTGCTATCACGTCGCTCTCTGAGAGCCGAGGACATTCTCCGAACGTGATATCCTCTAGAAGAGGATTCAGCCATCCACGACGTCCCTTAGGCGATAGGGATAGCGTCTTGGTCATCTTGCAACTAACCTTCGCCTGCGAAGCAAGCGTGAGGTCAACCAGGAGAGGGAGCCTTCGTAACGCGAATAACAAAGCCTCTTCGGAGACCTGTACCTCCTCCAAAGCGAGCGACTTGAGCTGTTTAAACCACGGTACGGTCGAGAAGAAATTCTTCAGTTGCTCATCTCCATCCTTGAGCGTGCATTTGACCACCTTGAATGTAAGGCTCCGAATTTTCGGCAGGTCTAGCCTCAGTAGCAATCGCTTAGGGAATTGTCGACATTCCCGCAAGTCGAGGTGTTCCAGCTTCGAAAGTGTACACGTTAGTGCAGGGTCGTCCCCCTCTGGCCACGTCCAGATCTGATCAACACGAAGCGACCGAAGACATGAAGCCTCTCTAACACAACGGAGGATTCTTGTTGGAGTGGATGCCTGACGCAACTGGAGATTGGGTACCACTTGGAGTAAAGGATGTGATGACTCAAGGAGGGGTGCCTCGGCGAGAAGATATGTGATGCCTAGGTTCTGTTGCAAAGCTTGCTTGATTAAGGTATGGGTTACGCCATTGTTGTACCATATAGTGTCCACTCCAGTCATCCGAAACGAGGTGATCCTGCATAGTTGGGGATTGTCGATTATGTGGCGGAAGATTATTTCGTACGATGAGAGATACTCTGGGTCGAATATCGATAATGCGCGCCATCGATGATCCTTGACAAGTTCGTAAAGGGCCAGAACGTCGCGAGTGACCGGTACAGTTGAGTGCGTCCGGGCGCGCCAACCGTGAATGCAGAGTGCTAAGGGGCTTCGCTTTGCTTTTTGGATCTTGTTTTTGATTGGTTCCACAGCCATAGGGGAACGCTCGTCTCCAAAATTCACGTCGATGCGGCTCCACAGCTCCGGGCCCGCTTCCACCACCTCCTTCCACAAGCGGCAAACGCCTGCAAGACGTTGTGGTAGTGACCACTCCCGCATCTGCCACGGTTCCATCTCCTGCTCCACAAACTCGAAGAACATCATGCTGAGTATCTCTCCAGGCAGCTCATTGACAGATTTAGCCATTTGCGACAAACGGCCCTAATAAAATAGTTAAAAGTTTGCTAGACACGTGGTCCGAGACAAGAAGAGAATAGTGCTTAATGCATACCTACTCCAGCTTTGTGGCGTGTCGAGTGTTGCAATGGTACAAGTGGTGGTTGCAATCTAGTCTGGAATTATTGAACGTTGAACATGGGATTGGTGCTGTCTATTGGACCCTTAAAGCAGAAGTTGGCCTGGTACTCTGTTGTTGGGATGGTCTTCTAGCACCTGGATTGTCAGCAACCTTCAACAGGACACTTGCCCAAATGAGCAGATGCGCGAGTAACATCAGAGACAATATCTAATGAGGTCCACTACATACTTACATCATAGATCCATCATACATTTATGGTCCTCCTGGGCGGATCGAAAGAAATGGCAAGTTTTATGTAGCGCCTTGGATACATCAGGGATGATAAGGCGACGTGTATACGATTACTCAATAAATCAGCAAACAATACTGCAACCCATCTCGATACTGTACGTCGCAAGAGACCTGGGGGATCATATTGTTCAAACGGACAGCTGCGACTCAGGATTTAAGGCCTCACTTTCTAATTTGATAGAATCTACATCCATTCACCTCCCAAGACTAGGCCTTCTGCGCCATATCTTGACCTTGCCAAATCACTTTCCGAAGCCGCGAAGGAGGGGGCTGGTCCTCGGTGGTAGCACTCTCTGATGCCGTTCTCGGAACGTCGCGCACCCTCGCTTCCACGAGTCCCATCACATCACTCTCTGTGAGCCGAGGACATTCTCCGAAAGTGATAACCTCCAGAAGGGGACTCATCCATCCACGACGCCCCTCAGGTGGTAGGGATGGCGTCTTCGCCGTCCTGCAGCTGACCCTCGCCCGCGATATGAGCGTGAGGTTCATCAGGAGAGGAAGCCTTCGTAACGCGAAGAATATCGCCTCTTCGAGGATCTCCACCTCCTCTAATGTGAGCGACATGAACTGCTGTAGCCATGGTACGGTCCAGAAGAGACTATTCAACTGCTCATCTCCATCCTTGACCTTGCATTTGAACGGGAGTCTCTGAATGCTCGGAAGGTCCAGGCTCAGTATCAGTAGCTTGGGGAATTGGTGGCATTCCCGCAGGTCGAGATGTTCGAGCTTCAGGAGTGTGCACGTTCGTGCAGGGCTACACCGCTCCTCCCTATAACTGATCAACACGAAGCGATCGAAGGCATGAAGCCTCCCTGACAAAATCGAGGATTTTTGTTGCATCGTGTGTCCGAGTTCACTGGAGATAGGGAACCACTTGAAGTAAAGGATGTGATGGCTCAAGGAGGGCCGCCTCCATAATGAGATGTGTGACGCTTAGGTGCTGTCCTAGAGCCTTCTTGACCAAGGTATGGGCTACGCCATTTATTATAGGACACAAAGCCCGTTCCCCGATCTGAAACGAGGTAATTTTGCACGTCTGGGGATTATCGATGATGTGCTGGAATATGATTTCGAAGGGATCAAGCCACCTCGGATGGAAGATAAATAGTGCGCACCATCGATGATCCTTGATCAGGTCGTAGAGTTCCAGAACGTCGCGAGTGAGCGCTGCAGGCGAATATGTCTTGGGATGCTGACCGTGAATGTAGAGCGCTAAGGGGTTTCGTTTTGCTTTTTGGATCTTGTTCCTGACCGCCATAGAGAAATGACCTCCCAAATCCACATCGATACGGCTCCATAGCTCCGAGTGAGCTTCCGCTACCTCCTTCCACAAGCGGCAAATGCCGAGAAGGCGTTGTGGTGGTGAATGCTGCCGCATCTGTTGCGGCTCCTCTTGCTCCACGAACTCGAAGAACACCATGCCAAGTACCTCTTCAGGCAGTTCGTTGATAGATCGGGTCATTTGAAACAGATGACTCTGCGCAAGAATGTGATTAAGTAGTCGGTAGGCACGTACTCCAAATAGAAAGCCTCTATTGATCGTACTTAGTTCAACCTTGGGGCGTGTCGAGCTTGTGGCGGTGGTTGCAGTCTGATCTGAAGCCGCTTGCCACTTTTTAAACATAGGGTTCGTCGATGCGATACCTGGCCGTTAGAGCGCCAAGACCTTTTTATGATGAAGCATCTCGAACGTTGCTGTGCGCAGGACACGAAGGGTTTGGCCTCGTCGCAAGCGACTACTCCGTCGGACAATTCTAGTATCTATAGGGAAAGGCAAAAGATTGCTTTAGACATGGGGGATTGTGAGGTAGGGACATGACATAGGAGTACAGGCGGGTAAAGAAGTTAAACTGATAAACAAGTCCAACATGAAGTAGCCTGATAAAGGAAAGAACAGAGTATGCAGGGCGACCTGGTCAATCATCATCCGCCTTGCAAAAGAGAAAAAGGAAATTGGAGATTGCCCATCGAGGTAAGCAGTCGACGAGTATGGATACTGATACTGAGTGGTTTTTTTTCCTTTCGATGCAGCATCGTCCCAGCCAACATTTCCTTTTCCAGCTCATCTCCTTCCGCGAGGGTAAACGTTGATTGAACCGGCGTTGTGATAGTGGATCAGTCTGTGCCGCTCCTCTTATATTTGCACATTGCCGGTACTGAAAGTCTCTTGGACTATATCACGGGATCTCCATATCACCTTCCGAAGCCGTGCGGGAGATGGCAGGTTCGGCTCTATCATGCTACCTGGTTCTACCTGGGGGACGTCGCGTACCCTCGCTTTGACAAGCGCCACTACATCTCTCTCAAGGAGTCGAAGACACTGCCTGAACGTGATCTCCTCCAGAAGAGGACATACCCACCCTCCACGCTTCGTAGACTTCCGGGATAGCGCCTTAGTCGTCTTGCAGGTGACCTCCCACGAACCAAGTGTGAGGTCTTTTAGGAGAGGAAGTCTCTTTAATGTCCATAGCAGCGGCTCTTCGGAGAAGTAAGATTCGTCCAGCGTGAGCGACTTGATCCGCGTCAGCCACGGTACATTCCGAACGAGACTCTTCAGCCCCTTACTTAACTGTTCGACGTCGCCGTAGACACCCTTCAACCCGAGGCTGTGGATGTTGGGCAGATCCAACTTCTGCAATAGCAGCATGGAAAATTGGCTGCAGGTCTGCAATTCGAAGTGCTTTAGGCAAGGGAGGAGACAAGGCGGTATGGATGTATCCTGTAGCTGGTACAGATTTTCTGTTCGAAAATGAACCCGAAGCCTTTGAACACGTGAAGCCTCTCGGATGACTCCGAAGATTGTAGTTGTATACCATCCTTCGACCAACTCGAGAGAGGGAACGGCATGGAGTAGAGGATGAGACGGCTCCAGGAGCTGTGGTGGGACAGTGAGATCCGTGATGCCGAGGTTTTGTTGAAGGGCCTCCCTCACCAAGGCATATATCATATCGGCGTTGCTCTCGTACTTCACCCATCCAATGTGGAAGGATGTGAGTCTGCACTTTCCAGGATTATCGATCATATGACGAAAGATGATCTCAAACGGTGAAAGCCATCTTGTGTGGAGGATTGATAATGCGCGCCAATGATGCTCCTTGATGATTTCGTATAGTAATAGGACGTCATGTGTAATCGTTGTAGGTCCACCGCCCATAATTCGAATGTCGAGCGCGAGAGGGCAGCCTCTCGTCAGATTGATTCTGGTCTTTATGGGTGTGATATCCAATGGAGTCACCCTCCATCCAATCTCCACAAGGATACGGCTCCATAACCTCGGGTTCCCTTCCACCCACACCTTCCAAAGACGGCAAACACGTACGAGGAACTCGGGGCGTTGATACCGGTGACGCGGTTCCAACTCATGTTCCACGAACTCGAAGAAGACGGCGCCCATGATCTCCTCGGGCAAATCATTGATTGACAAGGGTGTTGACATGTTATAACCTAGGTGGGCAAGCGGCGGAGAATACTTTGTGTAAGATATCCGCATGCGATCATTCCATCAATCCGTACTTACTTCAGCCTTTATGTTTGCCCCTCTGGTATTACAATTGATCCGAGTTACGCGATAAGAGATGTAGTGGTGGTGAACCGAGTCATAATGAAACGGGAACATTGACGTGAGACATGCTGAAATTGTACACTGCTGACAAAAACGACAGTCAAAGGGACCTTGGCACATATCCATCAAGTCGAAGATCGAAAGCAGAACGATTTATTAAGATGTGTCTCCTTCACATAAACGCTTTAGAGAGGATAATATAAAGAAGCTCGACAATTAGTGAAATGGAAATTCGTGTACAAGGATCACGTCCATTAAACCGGCGACTGCGAAAGTGGATCCATCTGGCTCGCCCTCTGCTTCTTTCGTGTACCTATCTCGTTGGTACTGAACGTGTCCTGAACCATATCACGGGATCCCCAAACCACCTTCCGAAGCCGAACAGGGCGTAACAGGTTCAGCTCCATCGTACCACCCGGAACGTTAGATGTTCTCGCTCTGACTACTGCCATCATATCACTCTCAAAGAATCGGGGACCTTTCCTAAGCGTGATATCCTCTAGGAGTGGACACAGCTATCCGCTATGCTTTGCCTTCCGAGATAGGAATATGAGCGTCGTCCATGGTGAGCGACTTGATCCGTGCTAGTAGCCACGATACATCCAGAACGAGGGTCGTCAGTTCCACTGTTAACTCTTTAGCCTTGCCGTAAACGCCCTTCAACTTGAAGCTATAGATGTTGGGCAGATCTAATTCCAACGGTTCCATTGGGATAGATAACGTAATGCTGGCTCCCATTGCGGCGGGCTCAAACGGAAGGAGGAGATCCTACACATCCCCGGATTATCGACCATGTGACGAAAGATCACTTCCAAGGACGATTGATAATGCGTACCATTGATGGTACTTAACCAGATCGTAGAGTGCTAGGACATCGCGAGTAAGCTTAGTAATTTCGCAGCTGGGCGTGTTTTCAATATCGAGTGCGAGAGGTGACATTTCCGCCCGATCGATCTGGATCTTTGCTGGCTTGATATCTAACGCATTGCCTTCAAGCGTCATGAATATGCGGCCCCATAGCACTGGGGTCCCTCTCATTAATCCCTTTCAAGGGCGGCAAACGCTCATAACAACGTTGTGGCGTTTGATAACCCTGCTCCTCATCCAGCTCCGGTTCCACAAACTCGAATACTATCTCAGCAGGGAGGTTGTTGATGGATAATGACGCTGTCATGCTACGATCTACGTTAACGAGTCAACAGGAAAACGTTACACAAGATATTTGGATGAGGTTATTCGATCAAATTTGAACGTACTTCAGCCTTTATGTGTTTTAGGGCGTCCAGTCCGGCTTCTACGGCAGAACGAAGGATATTGGCAGTTGAGATTGATACTTCAACGCACGTGAGACATCAACTTATCGAATGGGCAAGGTGAAACTATGAGGTAGGTCGTTTTCATCAACTGTCAGCAGTAGTTGATGAATCATGCCAAGATGTAGCCTATCCTTGGCAGCCCAAACCGCACCGCCTTTTCTACCTTTCTGACCTTCAATGCACAGTGGTTAAGGTCCTTCGGTACTCTGGAGGCTGGCCGAAGGAAGTGGCGAGCTTTATGTGGATTGACAGCATCTCGGGTACATCAAGGACTATACGGCGGCGTGCATACGATTACTCAATGAATCGGCAACAACACCTATCTCGATATCGTACGTGGCAACAGACCTGGAGTATCACATTGTTCAAACGAAAAGCTGCGACTCAAGATTTTAGCTCTCACTTTCTAATTTGATAGGGTCCACATCCCCAAGACTAGCCCCTCTGCACCATATCTCGACCTTTCCAAATCACCTTCCGAAGCCGCGAAGGAGGCGGCTGGTCCTCGGTGGACGCACTCGCCGGTGCCGTATGCGGAATGTCGCACACCCTCGCTTCCACAAGTGCCACCACGTCGCTCTCTGAGAGCCGAGGACATTCTCCAAAGGTGATGACCTCCAGAAGGGGACTCATCCATCCACGACGCCCCTCAGGTGGGAGGGATAGCGTCTTCGTCGTCCTGCAGCTGACCCTCGCCTGCGATGTGAGCGTGAGGCTCGTCAGGAGAGGAAGCCTTCGTAACACAAAGAACAACGCCTCTTCGGAGATCTCTACTTCCTCTAATGTGAGCGACCTGAGCTGCCGTAGCCATGATACGGTCCAGAAGAGGCTCTTCAACTGCTCATCTCCATCCTTGACCTTGCAGTTGACCACTTTGAACGTGAGGCTCTGGATGTTCGGCAGGTCCAGTCTCAGTATCAGTAGCTTTGGGATTGCGTGACATTCCCGCAGCTCGAGGTGTTCCAACTTCGGGAGTGTGCGCGTTAGTGTAGAGTCGTATCTCTGTGGCCCTCCCCATAAATGATCAACGCGAAGCGACCGAAGAGATGAAGCCTCCCCAACACAGTCGAGGACTTGTGTTAAGTCGTATGCCCGATGCAACTGGAGATAGGGTACCACTTGAAGTAAAGGGTGTGATGGCTTGAGGAGGGCCGCCTCCATAACGAGATGTGTGACCCTTAGGTGCTGTCCCAGAGCCTTCTTGACCAAGGTATGGGCTACGCCATTATCATAGGATACAAAGTCCGTTCCCCCAAGCTGAAACGAGGTGATTCTGCACGTCTGGGGATTGCCGATCATGTGTTGGAAGATGATTTGGAAGGGCTCAAGCCACCTCGGATCGAAGATGGATAGTGCGCGCCATCGATGATCCTTGATTTGATCGTAGAATGCTAGAACGTCGCGAGTGAGCGCGGCAGGCGAATACGTCCTGGAATGCGAACAGTGAATGTAGAGTCCCAGGGGGCTTCGCTTTGCTCTTTGGATCTTGTTCCCAACGGCAGCAGAGAAATGCTTTCCGAAATCTACGTCGATGCGACTCCATATCTCCGAGTGGGCTTCCGCTACCTCCTTCCACAAGCGGCAAACGCCGAGAAGGCGTTGTGGTGGCGAATGCTGCCGCATCTGTTGCGGCTCCTCCTGCCCAACAAACTCGAAGAACACCATGCCGAGTATCTCTTCAGGCAGTTCGTTGATATATCTAGGCATTTGAACCGGATGACTCTGTGCAAAACAGTGATTAAGTAGTCGGCGGGCACGTAGTCCGAATTCAAAATAATAATAAAACCATGCTCGTACCTACTTCAACCTTGATGGTGTCGAGTGTTGTGACGGTGGTTGCAGTCTGAGCTGAAATCACTTTTAAACATAGGGTCCATCGATGTGATCCCAGGCCAGAGCGCCAAGACTTGTTGTGATTGGATGTTGCAGCATGCAGAACGCGAAGGAGTTGACAATGCTGAGGCTTCTATGACTGAAGAGGCCTTTTGCCTCTTGATCTCAGCCGAAAACTGGTGAGGTGAAATAATCCGGGCATGAAAACAGGTAATTCTGGTCCTGGTTGTTCGCTTTCCCTTTTTTAGCCTGCGTCTGTGGGGCGACTGTGCTCGAGTCAGACAATTCTATGGCCATGTGGTTCACCAATAGGACCGATCATCTGTAGTGAAAGGCAAAAGTACGTTCACGCAAGGGACTTAAATATGGAGAGATTGGGGGTGGGGTAGAGTTATGGAATAGCAGTATAGGCAGGTAAAAAGAAAGAAAGCCTGATAAACCAGCCCAAAATGAAGTAATCTGATAAAAGAAAGGGGAAAAAAGTCTGCACGACGACCCAGTCGATTATTGTCCGCTTTGCAAAAGAGGTGCACAGTTGAAAGGTATATGTAGATGCTGAGTGATTTTTTCCCGACGCGACATCGTCCCATCCCACAATCCATTTTTCAGCTCATCTCCACCCACAAGAGTAAACGTTCACTAACCCGGCGATTGTGATAGTAGATCCATCTAGACCGCCCCTCTCATAGTTGCACATTGGCGGTACCGAAAGTCTCCTGGACTATATCACGGGATCCCCACACCGCCTTCTGAAGCCGTACTTGGGATGACAGGTTCAGCTCCATCAAGCCACCCGGTACGATCGTGGGGACGTCGCGTGCCCTCGCTTTGACAAGTTCCACTACATCGCTCTCAAAGAGTTGAAGACACTGCTTGAATGTGATCTCCTCTAGGAGAGGACACATCCACCCTTCAGCCTTCGTGGAATTTTGAGGTAGCGCCTTAGTCGTCTTGCAGGTGACATGCTGTGAACCAAGTGTGAGGTCTTTTGGGAGAGAAAGCCTCCTTAATATCCATAGGAGCGGCTCTTCGGAGACGCAAGACTCCTTTAGTGTGAGCGACTTGATCCGTACCAGCCATGATCCATTCCGAACAAGATTCTTCGGCTCTTTATTGATCAGTTCGACATCGCCGTAGATACCAATCAACTTGAGACTATGGATGTTGGGCGGATCCAACTTCTGCAATAGCAGCGTGGGAAATTGGCTGCAGGTCTGCAATTCAAAGTGCTTCAGGCAAGGAAGAAAACAAGGCGGTATAGACGTATCCCGTAGCTGAGGAAGATATTCCGTTCGGACATAAACCCGAAGCCTTTGAACAGATGAAGCCTCTCAGATGATACCAAAGATTGTGTCTTCGTACCACTCCTCGACCATCTCGAGAGAGGGAACGACGTGAAGTAGAGGATGAGACGGCTCCAGGAGCAACGATGGGACAGAGAGATCCGTGATTCCGAGGTTTTTTCGAAGGGCCTCCCTCACCAAGGCATATATCATATCGTTACTCTCGTACTTCACCCCTTCAATGTGGAAGGATGTGAGTCTGCACTTCCCAGGATTATCAATCAGATGACGAAAGATGCTTTCAAAAGGTGAAAGCCACCTCGTGTAGAGGATTGATAATGCGCGCCAATGATGCTCCTTGACGAGGTTGTATAGTAATAGAACGTCATGAGTAAGCGCTGCGGATCCACGCCGCCCCATAATTCGAACGTCGAGCGCGAGAGGGCAGCCTTTCGCCAGATTGACTCTGGTCTTTATCGGTGTGATATCCAATGGAGTATCCCCCCTTCCAATCTCCACAAGGATACGGCTCCATAGCTTCGGGTTCCCTTCCACCCACACCTTCCAGAGATGGCAAACACGTACGAGGAGCTCTGGGCGTTGGTACTGGTGATATGGTTCCAACTCATGTTCCACGAACTCGAAGGAGACGGCGCCCATGATCTCCTCGGGCAATTCATTGATTGACAAGGGTGTTGACATATTATAATCTAGGTGGGCAAGCGGCCGAGGATACTTTATATAAAATATCGGCATACAATCGTTCCGTCCATCCATACTTACTTTAGCCTTTATGTTTGCGCCTCCGGTGCTACAATTGATCCAAGTTAAGCGATAAGAAGTGCCGTGGGGCGAACTGAGTCACAAAGAAATGTGAACATCGACGTGAGACATGCGACCTAAACCTTTACCAAGCCCAAGATCGAAAACAAAACAATTCATCAAGATGAGTCTTTCGTCATATAAATGCTTTATAGAGGACGACATAAGAGAAGTGAGAGAATTAGTGAAACGGAGGTCCGTGCATGTACATAAGTATAATATCCAAGAGGAGCAAGGTATACAAGGCATGCGATATGAACAAACCACGCGGCAGAAGAAGAAAAAAGTACAAGACGAAAAAGGGTTAGCGGAACGGTCGAGAAGCCCCCGAAGGGGCTTCGTCCACGCGCCATTCGATGGTCAAGTGTGTTCGATTCTCGCTGCGATATGTCCGAACCGTGGGAATAGGGGAGAGCGGGGAAACCCCGCTCCAACGGGGATCCAGGCATCGAGTTTGTGTCAATCTTCATAGATACATATATCCTTCCGTCAAAATGAGAGACGCGAATAAGTCCCTTTCAGACACTCGATCGAATGTGGGAAGAGGGCAGAAAAGTCTGCCCTCCAATGCAAAGCCGTCCCCCCAGCTTTTCGGCTCGTCTTCAATCGCGTCCCAGATCCGTTACTCTTCGACTCATAGTCCCCACCATCGCCATCTTCCTCACTCTACCACCATCATCTCCATCCACGTCCACAAGCGCTTTCCCTCCCTCCCTCCTCTTTCTCCTCCCCTCACCCGCCGCCGCCGCAAGAGGGACCCCACGCGAACTCTGACCGCTCATGCTGGTATTGCGATTCGTCCTAGCCACCGCCGAGATCATCTTCATCAAAGATGAATGTCCATTCAACCGGAGACTGCGAAAGTGGATCCACCTGGCCCGCCCTCTACCTCTTTCATGTCTGCATCTCGTTGGTACTGAGTGCCACCTGAATCATATCACGGGATCCCCAAACCACCTTCCGGAGCCGAACGGGACGTAATAGGTTCGGTTCCATCGTACCACCCGGAGTGTCAAATGCTCTCACTCTGACAATTGCCATCATATCACTCTCAAGGAGGTGAAACCCTGAACTGAGCGTGAACTCCTCTAGGAGCGGACACAGCCATCCGCTACGCTTTGTCCTTCGAGATAGAGCCTTAGTCGCCCTGCCGGCGATCTCCCACGTACCAAATGTAAGGTCTTTTAAGAGAGAAAGCCTCCTTAACATCCGTAGCAACAGCTCTTCGGGGATATAGGCGTTTTCTAAGGTGAGCGACTTGATCCGTGCCAGCCATGGCAGCACTGGCGCCATTTCCACCTTCGCAGCCTGCTGGGCGGTGGGAGTCGTGCTCTCCGTGACACAAATGGTTCATCCCGCATCAGCCCCTTTCCAGGTGATAGAACATGCTGAACAACCTTAAACGTCCTCTCCAGCACACCACTCAATCTCCCGAGCAATATTCACGCAATTTGTCATTGTGAAAGTTCATTGGCGCGTGTGTTGCGCAAGAAAACATCAGCTGCTCAGTGCTGTGGATACAAAAATTGATAGGTATTTCACTCACCAAATACGATCACACAGACATCGACTGAGCAGAGTACGCCGAGAGAATGTGAGGGATTGATTGTGATTGTGCTATACGGGAAAGTAAACTTTTGGAGAGTGATGGGGGGTTCAAACTTTCCTTGGTTGAACGATGACGTCGGCGCGCGTGATTGGAAGATGTGTCTTGGCCGTGTTAGGAACGTCGAATGCTGTCATGCTGCCATGTCGCTCGGGAGCAGACAAAACACCGAGCTTATGTGTTGATCCCAGAATAGCATTTTTGTGCTTGGCGGATGTACTCCGACCCGGAGGTAGGTTCGCAAGCAGAAAGAGTGCATACTAAGTGTGTAGGTCATCCACGTTATTTTTTGCTATCTGTCAGAGAGACCTACGGGGACCCCATGGCCAATGACTTGCGAGCTAAGTATGAACTCGTGCTTACGGTTGGTCGTTTGAAAATCCCACTTCGCCGATAACATTAGATTTTGATCCAACATCAGACATACATACATAAATCAATCCTCTTCTACAAATTTTCGTTTTCCCGGTCTAACTTTCCGTCCCCGTCCCTTTGCTCTCGGCGCTCTCACATCATGCTCGCAACTACAGAAGGAAGGAAACTCCTTCCTGGGTTCGAAACGACCACGGGTGAGGGTTCGATCCGCGACACATTGCGTATACCACAGTTGTCGTCAGAGGCGGGTATAGTGACGTGACGCCCTCCTCCTAGTCGCCATAGCAAATTTGAGTCATTTCTAGGAGAGATAGATGAACTTTGATGTAGTTGCGGCGCTCATGCATGCAGCGCGCTTTTGGGCGAGGGCGATCTGCCCCTCAAGTATGCATAATTTGTCCACCACTTACCAAACGTCATGTATAATACTATACAATATAAATACGGCACCTCACCTATGTCGACCGGACACATGGGTTCCCGAAATGCACGCATTCATTTCACGTCCATCACTTCCTCAGTTGCTTTGCACCACAAGTTGCTGGAGAACGTGCTGGGAGTTGGCTCCAGCATGGGTATCTTCTCATGAGCCCATTCAATAAGGTCTGCACAACGAGGATACCCTGTCCCAACATTGGACCGAATTCCTTAACCCGAATTGGCAATGACATATTTATACCTTAACCTGATGAGAGCCCCCAAGCCCGATGCGGGTTCACAACGTCAGAATGAGCTAATGTTCAGAACTCGAAATTGGTGTCGAAGGTCAATTGAACACGTGTTTATGCTCCAGTGCGTCAATTGTATAGCCCAAGCAGAGAAAGCGTCAAGTGTCACCATAATAAAATAGATTAGCATATCCTCGTCACCTACGCCCAAACCACCACTCCTTGCGGAGAGCAGTCTCAATTCCTTCCCATTTGACCTCTCTACCCAACCGTCGACTGCGCATCCACCCGCACCATCATCAGAACCTCCTTATACCTGCATCTCACCGCTTCTAAAAGTCTCCCGAACCATATCACGGGATTCCCAAATCACCATCCGAAGCCGAGATAAGTCCGGCTTCATTATACCATGCAGTGTTGCGTTTGGCGCGTCACATACCCTGGCCCTGACAAGTGCCACCACATCACTCTCTAACAGCTTACGGCAGGATCCGAACCTGATCTCCTCTAGAAAGGGGCAAAGCCATTGGCGGCGTGCCATAAGCTGGTGGGACAGCGCCTTGGTCATCCTGCCGGTGATCCTCAATGCAGCAACTCCGAGGGATGCCAGAAGCGGGAGCCTCCATAACGTCCATAACAACGTCGCTTCTGAGACCTGAGCCTCGTCCAAGGTGAGCGACTTTATCCGCTTCAGCCACGGTACAGTCAGGACGAGGCTTGTCAGCTGCTCATCTACCAGATTGCAGCTCGCGTAGATGTTCTTGAACTTGAGGCTATGGATGATGGGCAGGTCCAACTGTCGCAATAGCCATATAGGGAACTGTGCAGATTCTTGGAGTTCAAGGTGTATCAGGCGAGGGAGAAGACAAGGCGGCATGGATTCTTCATTCGCCGGCTCGCGTGATACGGAAACCCGAAGCCTTTGGAGTGACGAAGCTTCCCGGATATGGCTTCTGACTGCGGCCATGGACCATTCATCGAGCAGGTGGAGATGCAAGACGACTCGGAATAGAGGATGGGACGGCTCCAGAGACTCCATGGGGATGGCTAAATCCGTAATGCACAGACTATGTCGCAGGGCTTCTCTCGCCCAGGTATAGACTATGCCAGTGTTAGACTCCCATTGCGGCGGGGTCAAACGGAAGGAGGAGATCCTACACATCCCGGGATTGTCGATCATGTGACGAAAGATAACTTCGAAGGGCTCCAAGCTTGGCGCGTCGGTGATTGATAATGCGCGCCATCGATGCTCCTTGACCAGATCGTAGAGTGACAGGACGTCGCGAGTAAGCTCAGCGATTTCGCACCTGGACGTGCTTTCAATATCGAGTGCGAGAGGTGACATTTTCGCCCGATAGATCTGAGCCTTTGCTGGCTCGATGTCTAACGCGTGGCCTCCGAACGTCACGAAGATACGGCTCCATAGCAGGGGGTTCCCTTCCACGAATTCCTTCCAGAGGCGGCAAACGCCCATAAGGACATTGGGGCGTTGATAACCCTCGTCTTCGTCCAGCTCCTGTTCCACAAACTCGAAGAACACGACGCCCAATATCTCGCAAGGGAGGTCGTTGATAGATAACGGCGCTGCCATGCCGCGATCTACGTTGATAGGTGAACAGGAAAACGCTGCATAAGATATTCGTGTGAGATTATTCGGTCAAATCGTGCTTACTTCAGCCTCTATGCGTTTTGGCGCGTCCAGTCCGGCAGTGGGAGGGATGTAGTCAAGATTGAAATACAAATACGCCAACATCAACACGCGTGAGATCTTATGGTGGTAGTTGACAAGACGCAGCCTATCCTTGATTCCCCGAATCCCACAGCCTTTTCTACATTTCTGACCTTGACCTTCCATGCTGTCCAGCTTGCTTCTTGAAGGTATATATCTGACGCAAGCGTAACATCCAGTCTCTGGTATGCTAGGGTCCTCCAGTGTTTGGGTCATTAGAAGTCTTCAATAGAACGAATAGGGTGGCCAAAGGCGATTACGAGGGCCAGATATTGAATAGGTTCCGGTAGATTATGGCCCTCCGGAGGCTTATCAAGGTAGTAGTGAGTTTTACATCAATCGGCAGCACCGAAAGTACACCAGGAAAAGTTAAGGCAAGGAAGTGCATAAGAATGCTCAATGGATCAGCGAAGACATCATAACCATGTTGATATTATAATAAGAAGCCTAGAGTGTGACATTTTTCGAACTGACAACTATGGTCAAGATTTTCAGCGGACTTTCTGGATGGATAGGATCCAAATCACTTCACATTCCGGCGCTATCCTCTCTGCACCATATCTCGGCCTTTCCAAATCACTTTCCGAAGTCGGGAAGGAGGCGGTTGGTCTGAGGTGATCGCACTCGTTGGTGCTGTACTCGGAACATCGCGTACCCGCCCCTCCACAAGTGTCATCACGTCGTTCTCTGAGAGCCTAGGACATTCTCCGAACTTGATCTCCTCCAGAAGGGGACTCAACCATCCACGGCGCCCCTCAGGCGATAGGGATAGCGTCTCATTTGTCTTGTAACTAACCTTTGCCCGTGGGGTAAGCGCGAGGATCACCAGGAGAGGAAGCCTTCGTAACGCGAATAACAGCGTCTCTTCGGAGATCTGCACCTCTTCCGAAGTGAGCGACTTGAGGTATTTGAACCGTGGTACGGCGGAGAAGAAATCCTTCAGCTGCTCATCTCCATCCCGGACCTTTTTGCCGACCACCTTGAACGTGAGACTCTGAATGCTCGGCAGGTCCAGCCTCAGTAGCAGTTGCTTAGGGAGTTGTTGACATTCCCCTAGGTCGAGATTCTCCAGCTTCGGGAGTGTATACCGCCGTCCGGTTCTGGCAATGGACAGATTTGATCAACACGAAGCGACCGAAGACATGAAGCCTCTTTGACACAACCGAGGATTCTTGTTGGGGTGGATGCCTGGCGCAACCGGAGATAGGGTACCACTTGGAGTAAAGGATGTAATGGCTGAAGGAGTGGCCCCTCAACGGGAAGATATGTGATCCTAAGGTTCTGACAGTCTGTTGCAAAGCTTCCTTCATCAAGGTACGGATTACGCAATTGTTGTACCATATAGTGTCCACTCTATCCGAAACGAGGTGATCCTGCACATCCGGGGATTGTCGATTATGTGGTGGAAGATTATTTCGTACGATGAGAGACATTCTGGGTCGAATATCGATAATGCGTGCCATCGATGATCGTTGATCAGGTCGTAAAGAGCCAGAACGTCGCAAGTAACTGGCTCGGGTGAGTGCGTCCGGGCACGCCAACCGTGAATGTAGAGCGCTAGGGGGCTGCTCCACGGCCACGGGGAAACGTGCGTCTCCGAAATCCACATCAATGCGGCTCCATAGCTCCGATTTCGCTTCCACTACCTCCTTCCACAAACAGCAAACGCCTGCAAGACGTTGTGGTAGTGACCACCACTGTCGTATCTGCCATGGTTCCATCTTCTACCTCCTGCCCCACAAACTCGAAGAACATCATGTCGAGTATCTCCTCAGGTAGTTCATTGACAAGTTTCGCCATTTGTGACAAACAGCTCTACTGAAATAATTCAAAGTTTGCTAGGCACATGGTCCGAAAAAAGGAAAGGGGAGGAAAGAAAAACTGTGCTCAATGCATACCTACTCCAGCCTTGCGGCGTGTCGAGCGCTGCAGTGGGAAAAGTGGTGGTTGCAGTCAAGGTTCTGGAATCGTTGAACATTGAACAGGTTGCTGCTATTTATTAGACCCTCAAAAAAATAGACAGTACGGCGACCAAAGCGATTGCCCAATTGGGCAGATGCGCGAGTAATATCATGGACAGGTAATTTCCAGCACATGATTGTATTACACATCTATGATCCTCTGGGGGCTCACCGAAGGGGGCGGCGAGGTGTATATGGATTGACAGCATCTTAGATACATCAGGGACGGTAAGGCGACGTGCATGGCGACAACACTGCAACCCATCTCGATATTGTACGGAGCAAGGGACCTATTGTATCACATTGTTCAAACGAAAAGCTGCGACTCAGGATTTTAGCTCCCACCCTCTAATTTGATAGGGCCCACATCCCCAAGACTAGCCCCTCTGCGCCATATCTCGACCTTGCCAAATTACCTTCCGAAGCCGGGAAGGAGGCGGCTGGTCCTCAGTGATCGCACTCGCTGGTGCCGTATGCGGAACGTCGCACACCCTCGCCTCCACAAGTGCCATCACGTCACTCTCTGAGAGCCGAGGACATTCTCCGAACGTGATAACCTCCAAAAGAGGGCTCATCCATCCACGACGCCCCTCAGGCGGGAGGGATAGCGTCTTCGTCGTCTTACAGCTAACCCTCGCCCGCGATGTGAGTGTGAGGTCCATCAGGAGAGGAAGCCTTCGTAACGCGAAGAATATCGTCTCTTCGGGGATCTCCACCTCCTCTAATGTGAGCGACCTGAGCTGCTGTAGCCATGGTACGGTCCAGAAGAGGCTCTTCAGCTGCTCATCTCCATCTTTGACCTTGCATTCGACTACCTTGAACGTGAGTCTCTGAATGCTCGGAAGGTCCAGGCTCAGTATCAGTAGCTTGGGGAATTGGCGACAGACCCGCAGGTCGAGATGTTCCAACTTCGGGAGTGTATACGTTAGTGTAAGGTTGTGTCGCTCTGGCCCTCCCCATAAATGATCCAAACGAAGCGACCGAAGAGATGAAGCCTTCCTGACACAATCAAGGACATTTGTTGCATCGTGTGCCCGAGTTAACTGAAGATAGGGGACCACTTGAAGTAAAGGATGTGATGGCTCAAGGAGTGCCGCCTCCATAACGAGACGCGTGACGCTGAGGTGCTGTCGCAGAGCCTCCTGCAACAAGGCAAAGGCTACGCCATTATTATAGGACACAAAGCTCGTTCCTCCAAGCTGAAACGAGGTGATTCTGCACGTCTGCGGATTATCGATCATGTGTTGGAAGATGATTTGGAAGGGCTCAAGCCACCTCGGGTCGAAGATGAATAATGCGCGCCATCGAAGATCCTTGATCTGGTCGTAGAGTGCCAGAACGTCGCGAGTGAGCGCTGCAGGCGAATACGTCCTGGAGTGCGAACAGTGAATGTAGAGTCCCAGGGGGCTTCGCTTTGCTTTTTGGATCTTGTTCCTAATCACAGCAGAGAAATGCTTTCCGAAATCTACGTCGATGCGGCTCCATATCTCCGAGTGGGCTTCCGCTACCTCCTTCCACAAGCGGCAAACGCTGATAAGGAGATGTGGTGATGAATGCTGCCGCATCTGCTGTGACTCCTCCTGCTCTATAAACTCGAAGAACACCATGCCAAGTACCTCCTCAGGCAGTTCATGGATAGATCGTGCCATTTGAAACAGGTGACTCTGTGCAAACAGTGATTAAGTAGTCAGCAGGCACGTACTCCGAATAAGAACCGCTGCTCGGACCTACCTCAACTTTGACGCGTGTCGAGCGTTGTGGGGGTGGTTGCAGTCTGATCTGAAACCACTTACCACTCTTTAAACATAGGGTTCGTCAATGTGATCCAGAGCACCATTGAAGTACACCCAGGCTTCTATAACGGCTCCGTGCCCCTTGACCCCAGCCGGTAAATGGTGAGGTGGGACCCCGGGATGAAAACTGATAGTTCTCTTCCTGGTTGCTCGCCCGTCTTCACACGTTTTAGCCTGCGTCTAGGTTTGACCTCGTTGCGGGTGACAATGCTCGCGTCAGACAATCCTATGGCCATGCGGTTCGTAGCGGAAGGTAGAAGTACGTTCACACAAGGCGCTTAGACATAGGGAATTGGGGGTGGGGCAGGGTCATGACATAGAAGTATAGACAGATAAAGAAGGCGAACTAATAAATCAACCCGACATGAAGTAATCTGATAGAAGAAAGAAAATGTCTACAAGATAACCCGGTCAATTATTGTCCGCTTTGCAAAGGAGAGAAAGGCAGTTGAAGATTGTCCATCGAAGTAAGCAGTTGACGAACATAGATGCTGAGTGATTTTTTCCCGACGCGACTCCGTCCTAACCCACATTCCATATTTCGGCTCATCTCCATCTACAAGAGTAAACGTTGACTGACCCAGCGATTGTAATAGTGCGTCCATCTGGGCCGCTCCTCTCATAGTTGCACATTGGCGGTACCGAAAGTCTCCCGGACTATATCACGGGATTTTCTTATCACCTTCTGAAGTCGTACGGGGGATGACAGGTTCAGCTCCATCATGCCACCCGGTGCTGCCGGGGGGATGCCGCGTGCCCTCGCTTTGACAAGTGCCACTACATCGCTCTCGAAGAGTTGAAGACATTGCCTGAACGTGATTTCCTCTAGGAGAGGACACATCCATCCTTCGCGCTTCGTAGACTCTCGGGATAGCGCCTCAGTCGTCTTGCAGGTGACCTCCCACGAACCAAGTGTGAGGTCTTTTAGGAGAGGAAGCTCCCTTAATATCCATAGCAGCAGCTCTTCGGAGACGCAAGATTCGTCCAGTGTGAGTGACTTGATCCGTACCAGCCATGATCCATTCCGAACGAGACTCTTCAGCCCCTTATTTATCCGTTCGACGTCGCCGTAGATACCCATCAACTTGAGGCTATGGATGTTGGGTAGATCCAACTTCTGCAATATCAGTGTGGGAAACTGGCTGCAGGTCTGCAATTCGAAGTGCTTCAGGCAAGGAAGGAAACAAGGCGGTATAGACGTATCCCGTAGCTGAGGAGGATATTCCGTTCTAAAATAAACTCGAAGCCTTTGAACAGATGAAGCTCTCGGATGATACCAAAGATTGTGTCTTCGTACCACTCCTCGACCATCTCGAGGGAGGGAACGACATGAAGTAGAGGATGGGACGGCTCCAGGAGCAGCGACGGGATAGGGGGATCCATGATGCCAAGGTTTTGTCGAAGGGCCTCCCTTACCAAGGCATATATCATATCGTTGCTCTCGTACTTCACCCCTCCAATGCGGAAGGATGTGAGTCTGCACTTCGCAGGATTATGGATCATATGACGAGAGATGATTTCAAATGGTGAAAGCCATCTCGTGTGGAGGATTGATAATGTGCGCCACTGATGCTCCTTGATGATGTCGTATAGTAATAGAACGTCCTGCGTAAGCGCTGCGGATCCGCGCCGCCCCATAATTCGAATGTTGAGCGCGAGAGGACAGCCTTTCGCCAGATTGATCCCGGTCTTTATCGGTGCGATATCCAATGGAGTCTCCCCCCTTCCAATCTCCACAAGGATACGGCTCCATAACCTCGGGTTCCCTTCCACCCACACCTTCCAGAGACGGCAAACACATACGAGGAGCTTTGGGCGTTGATACTGGTGGTATGGTTCCAACTCGTGTTCCACGAACTCGAAGGAGACGGTGCCCATTATCTCCTCAGGCAATTCATTGATTGACAAGGGTGTTGACATATTATAATCTAGGTGGGCAAGCAGCAGAGAATACTTTGTGTAAGATATCTGCATGTGATCATTCCATCAATCCATACTTACTTCAGCCTTTATGTTTGCACCTCTGGTACTACAATTGATCTGAGTCACACAATGAGAGATGTAGTGGTGAACTGAGTCACAATGAAATGCAAACATCAATGTGAGACATACTGAAATTGTATACTGCTAGCAAAAATGATGTCATGGTTAGTTGCCAACAACTGCTCATTTCAGCCTTTCATGTGTTCTTATCAAGGTCACCATCAATGGGGACCTGACTCAGGAACTGGCAACATTGGAGTTACCAGAGTTAACAGACTTAACATTCTAGAAATTAGCAGTGATGTCACTGGTGACATCATCTGCAGCCTGCAGCAGTTATTATTAGTTCTGCAGTGCACAGCACTTATATTTAGTAACCAGAGGCCAGACTGACTCATTGTATGACTCAGCTGGAAGCCACAGTAGTTATTCTTAGATAGAAGCAGCAACTGCAGTAGAAGTAGAAGCCACAGTTATCAAAGCTGCAACTGCAGCCTAGGAATAACTGCAGGTCCTTAGGGTATATAAGGAGGGGGATCTGAGCCAGTCTCAGTTCTCCATTCCACCCTCTTATCACTACACAGTGAATACACTCCTCTCTCACTCTCATATAAACCATTGTGCATTGCTCTCCAAGCTCTCCAACATCATCATCAACAGTGAGTAGGACTCAGTTGACCTGAGCACCTTTCTTATAACCATTCAGATCATTGTGAACTGACAAATTGTCATATTGTATTTGCCCTCATCACCTACATTTGCCCTATGTGACTCCACACCAAGCAAATGCCCATTGGTTTACATTCAACCTTGCAAAGTGCACCAAGTCCCCAAGTCAACATTTGTTATGTTTGTTCATTCTACCTGTGCACCTTGGAAAGCCAACATTTCTACATGTTCAAGTATCTACACATGCAGAGGGGAAGTCACCATTAACAGGGTAATGTTCAAGTTCTACACATGCACCAAGAAGCAAGTGTCCAGGTGAAGTCTGATTCCCATGCTGCAAGAAGTGCCCCCTAAGAGTTTAACCACTCAGTGA
>WSUE01000249.1:0-53483 GCA_019633535.1 Tulasnella sp. JGI-2019a
AAGCTCGCCATTGTACTCTCTTTATCAATCTGTGAACAAGTTGTGTTCGTTTTGATGCATCTGGAGGCGGACATCGACCAAGACAACCTAGGGATGGCATTGCTCACTATGCTGGTAAGGATCCATCCCCACTCTTCACTTAGCCATTTCCGGGAGCCTCGCCGTTTCCGATTAGGCAACTGATGATCAGCGCTCGGAGTTTTATACTTTCAGGGTAGAATGTTTGTTGTGTGAGTTTTTCTACGTCACCAACATCTTGCTTGGTCAGTAACTCCCTGTGTTGGTAACACGCTTTACGGCTTGTCATACCTCCTTCCCCCAATGTCAGCATCCTCCACTGCATCGATGGTGGCCAGGACTATAACAGTCACTGGTTGTCATCACTCGACATACAGCATCATCCCCTTGTCTTCCCTCCTCATCTCCACCTTTTTCCACCTCTCTTCCATCGCAACTCGCATCCCATGTTTGACATCATCCGCGAGTCCTCCTTTGGAGAGAGAATCAACTGGATCTCTGGTGGCCGCCTTCTTCCTTACCCAGAACAACGACCCGATTTCGTTATTCCTGCGCGATACCTTTCAAGTTCATCGGCTCAGACACGCGCAAACAGCATCGATCAGTCTAATCCCGTGACCCGCGTCAATACCAATGAGCCCACAGCCGTGGAGAAAAAGGTCGAGCGGTCATTCGATCCCCTTCCGGTCGAGCCTCGCGATCTCGAGGCAGCCGAGCTCAAACACGCTGGCAAGGAGCACGAACTCAATGCCGTGGAGGAAGTGGAAGTTAGCGAACACATCATAGTCGATTGGTACGGCCCCGACGATCCTGCGAATCCAAGGTATGTATTTGATGATTTGGCAAAATCCGACGTGAATTGACGTTTGTTCACTGGTCTAGGAATTGGTCATCGTTCAAGCGCGGCTTCGTTCTTGGTCTCATCTGTCTGTTGACGTTCAGCATCTACATGGGCAGTGCCATCTATACGGCGTCCATCCCATATCTGCTCGAAGAGTTCCATATCTCAATCGTCGTCGCTACTCTAGGGTGAGCCCATCCATTCATAAGTCCCACTTATCCATACTCATCGTCTCTTTAACAGTCTCACACTCTACGTTCTGGCCTACGGAATTGGACCCATGCTATTCTCACCCTTGCAGGAGCTTCCTTCCTGGGGTCGAAACCCGATCTACATCTTGACTGCCTTCGTCTTTGTGATGCTGCAAATCCCCACCGCGCTCGCCAAGAACATCGCCGGATTACTCGTCCTCCGCTTCCTCGGTGGCTTCTTCGCCTCTCCGGCACTCGCCACAGGTGGAGCGAGCGTTGGAGATATCTACTCACCTCAGTATATGCCATACGCGCTCTCTCTATGGGCCTTCGGTGCCGTCTGCGGACCGGTCCTTGGCCCGATCGTCGGTGGATTCGCTGCGGCGTCGCATGGGTTCATCGGTGGATGGAGGATGCCGATCTGGGAGTTGATGTGGGCAGCGGGGTTCGCGTCGTTGATCATCCTCTTCTTTCTTCCGGAGACCCTTGGGGATACCATCTTATTAAAGCGAGCGCAGAGGTTGCGGAAGCTTACTGGGAACGATAAGCTGCGGAGCATGAGTGAGATCAAGCGGGCGGAGATGAGCACGTCGGCGGTCATGAAGGAGTACCTCATCCGGCCGTTCCAGTTGATGCTTGAACCTGTGGTGCTGTTCCTGAACCTTTACCTTGGACGTGAGTACTCTTAAGACTTTCGTCGGTGAATATGTCCTGACCCATTATGCCCTTTTAGTCGCCTACTCGATCTTCTATCTCTGGTTTGAGGCCTTCCCACTCGTGTTCGACGGCATCTACGGCTTCCGAGCCGGCATCGACGGGCTTCCTTATATCGGCATCATCATCGGCACCTTCGTCGCACTCGTCATCAACGCTGCGTGGAACAAATTCTACATCGAGCGTCTGTACAAGCGGGACGGCTACGTCGCACCTGAGGAGCGGCTCAAGCTGGCTCTGTTCGCGGGGATCATGATCCCGATCTCGCTCCTGATCTTCGGCTGGACGTCACGGGCGAATGTGCATTGGGTTGGGCCGATCATCGGGGCTGGGATCTACATGCCCAGGATCTTCCTTCTTTTCCAATGCTTCCTTATCTATCTACCGACGAGCTATCCGAACTACGCGGCGAGTGTTCTGGCAGGCAACGACTTCGTGCGTAGCTCGATGGCGAGCGTCTTCCCTCTCTTCGGCCGAGTGTTCTTCCAGCACCTGGGCATTGGCGGTGGATCTACTCTCCTCGCGGCCTTGTCTGCGCTCATGATTCCTGCGCTCTGGTTCCTGATCCGACGTGGACCGCAGTTACGGGCTATGTCGAAATACGCTACTGCATAATTAGTTTGGATCTCATTATTAGCTAGTATTTATTAGAGCTTCGTCATAATCTTGTGTCTCTCAGTACATCTGCATCAATGTCATTGGAATGAAAAATGTCTCAGATTCAATGCGAGTGATTCCACGACTTCGGTTTCTTCATATATGAGACCATTGTCCATATGTCAGTTGAATCGTCGAGATATTTCGACCCGGAAGGATACCGACCACTTCCCGGACCTGAGCGGCGTACATTCTACTGATCTCACCCTTGACTCTAAACTTCCAGACCCTCTTGTCGGCAGCTACTTCATTGCACCTGCCGACTTTCTGAACCACAGATCCTGGCCTTGCGATGAGCACGAAGGCCACTTCACCACAGACTGAGGCGAAGGGCAAGGGCAAATCGCATGAGTCGGGGCCCATGGAATTGGTCGATGGTGACATTGTAAGTGAGGCGCTTAGTATATCCTCTCCCTTACTGCCTAATCACTGACGGACTATCCATTTCGCTTCAGTTTTTGAAAAGGCTTGGTCAACTATTCGAGGACACGAAGGAGAAGGGAACGGTCTGGTTGACCCACAAGCGGTGTATGTAAGATCAGTGCAGTTCTCAGCTCTTATACTGAGGGCCTTATGCGAACTATGCAGATACTTATGATGGAACTGGGGACGTAAAGATTAAAATGGATATTGACGCAGATGGCAAGGAATATCCGTGCTTGGTTCGCGCCACGGACGGGCACAAGAAATTCGAGACTCTGGTGAGATCAATCCACTGCCTATGGCATCATCAAACATACTCTTACATTATCTACAGGTCATGTCTGCAGACCTGTACAAGTTCCACGTAGCCTATGGGGCCCTGCTCAAGGCTTCCATGACCGCCCATATGCGAAAGCGCGACAAGAAGAAAGAGAGGAAGAAGGCCGAAGATGCGGCTCTACGTAAGAAGAAACTCTCAGAGGACATTGTCATCGTGGGGGCGAAACGCGGGAATGGGAGGAGTAAACGGCAAAGACGGGTCAAGGCCGCGATCAAGCTGGAAGAGGCACGAAGCACAGCTGCGAAGCGGGAAGAGCAGCGTCTCAAGGCGGAGGAGCTACACTAGGTTGATGGCCAGACCAATAACGACACATCTTGTATTATATCAGGACTGGTAATGTTAGTCGACTTCGGAGGTCAAAGACGTACAACTGAGGAAGCCAGTCGAAATGCCAATCCGTGCCTTCCCACCAAGCACTTCCTAGTTAAACCTGTCTGTTTTGTTATGCCCTCGTCTGCCCTAAAACCACCGCCAGCCGCATCATCTTCATCATGGGCACCGATGGACGACGACCTGGACGACGAGGGCTGGCAGGACATGCCTGTGATTCGTTTAGGGGAGAACCCCCTTGGCCTCGACGAAGAGGATGAGAAGAAATATCATTACGTCGCGCCCAAGAAAGCTCCTACCGGGTCGAGCACACTGGGTCCATCTAAACCACAAGGAAACGCTACAGGGAATCTCATTGACTTCGACGATTCGGGTCACGAGTGGCGGGCGAAGCTGGAACAGAATGAGGACGATTATACCAGGCTTAGGCTCGATGATGATGAGGACGCCGACGATGCATATCTGAGGACAAAATACCTCTTCGATGAGGATAAGGCGATGACGCCACTCAGTCAGATGCAACAGACGAAGAACCTGTTAACAGAAGGCCAGCGGATAGCCTATGTCGGTCTTTGCGCGCTTGCAATACGAGAGATGACTCAAGGACTGCGGAACGTTGGCAGTAAAGACTTGAAAGTTGCTGCCGATAAGATGAGTCTTTGGGGCTTAAGAATCATGGGCAGGTTGTACTACCACATGGAGGTTGAGACCGCAGGTGAGTTGCGTCGCTACCTCGACGATCTTCGCCCAATAACTTGTCTTTTGCTAAGATCTGATTGCAAACTATAGAGCAGAAGATGATAGAGGCGTTAGCGGAACATGGCGTCGTGGCCATGGACCTCGTACCCTCCCTCATGACGACGCATACGGTCAAGAATCCTGAATATGATCCGGCAGAAGCAGCGCAGAAGGCCCAGAAAGATGCGGAAGAAGAGTTTATGAGGAAGAAGTACGAGATTGATGCTCTAGCAGAAGAAGATCCGACCGATTCGTCTGTCCAGACGTTAGAGGTTCTCGCACCCGCACCAGGCCAATCAGACCCTTCTGCGATAATGTCACCACGAGAAATGGCCCAACAACCAGACCTCCTTCAATCCATTCCATCTGCTACACCTCAAACGACTACGAACGTCTTGATGCCGAAAGCACCACTGGCCATGCCTGGAGTTACCACCTCCCTTTCATCCACGGATCAAAACGTAACACTCGACATCCGTTGGACGGTTCTCTGCGACTTGTTTTTACTTCTTATTGCCGATAGTGTTTACGATGCACGGTCGAGGGTATTATTGGAGAATATTGCAGCGAAGATGGGGTTGAGTTGGCTGGATGTAGTGAAGTTTGAGAAGCGGGTGACCGACTCCCTGGAGATCCAGGAAGGAGTTGAGAAGATGGAACAGAAGGATGTGATCGAAGGGCGATCAGCGGCAGCGAAGAAGAAGAGATACGTGATGATGGGCCTTGCGACATTAGGTGCGTCAGCAGGTTTTTGGCCAGGGTGCTCGATATTCACCAGCCTTCTTCTTCAGGTGGCGGTCTAGTTATCGGTCTGTCAGCGGGCTTGTTGGCTCCTGTCATTGGTGCAGGGCTTGGCGCCGCCTTTGGTACCATAGGTATCACAGGAACTACGGCATTCCTCGGGAGCGCAGGGGGTGCCGCCGTCATTACGACCGGAGGCGTACTCACTGGCTCTGGGATCGCCACTAAAGCGATGGCCAGGAGGACACAACAAGTTCGAACATTCGATTTGCTTCCGCTGCATAACAACAAGCGGGTGAATTGCTTTATCACTGTGACCGGGTAAAGGCAGCATAACTTGAAAGTCTAGAGTTGGGACCTCTCCAATTGACGAATGCCCTCTATTTCAGCTTCATGTCTGGCGTTCAGGATGACCCACGTCTACCGTTCAGCGTTTTGGACCCGATCGTCGGTGATGTGTTCAGCGTCCTCTGGGAACCAGAGATGATGGCCGAGATGGGCAACGCATTGAAGATCCTTACATCAGAGATTCTTTCGCAAGTGACGACAACCGTATTGCAAGCCACAGTGATGACGGCCTTGATGAGCGCTTTACAATGGCCACTAGGTACGTCCTTCACGTAACAATACAGAAACATACTAATAGATAAAGCGCAGTTCTGACACGGCTCGGCTATCTCATCGACAACCCGTGGTCCAATGCCCTTGATCGGGCTCGAGCCTGTGGCCTCGTCCTGGCCGATGTCTTGATGAACCGCAGTCTTGGGGTTCGCCCCATCAGCCTCATCGGATTCTCGCTTGGTGCTAGAGTGATATTCTATGCGATGCTGGAGTTGGCCAAACATAAAGCATATGGTATCGTTCAGGATGTGTTTCTACTTGGGGCAACTGTGACTGCACCGACCAAGACATGGCATGAAGCTCGCTCGGTGATATCAGGCCGCTTCGTCAATGCATATGCACGGAACGACTGGGTCCTAAATTACCTTTTCCGAGCGACAAGTGGCGGTTTGAATACTGTTGCTGGACTGCGCCCTGTAGATCATGTACCTGGGTTGGAGAATGTAGATGTGACGGACAAGATCGCTGGTCACATGAGCTACAGGATCTACATGCCGTTGATCCTGCACCAATTGGGGTTCCCAGTGACGGCAGATTTCTTTGACGAGCCAGAGGTGAGCCTTCCCCTCGAGATTCCTAGGTACATGACTCTCATTAACATATTTTTTTGAAGGATATGGAAGAGATGTGGGAGCGGGAGGCACAACAGAAGGAACAACAGATTCAAGCAGCAAAACCTGCAGCGAAGAAGCGGTTCAGTTTCTTCAGGAGGTCGGCTTCAAGCTCGATTCCGAAGCCAGAAGAGAAGGTATCCTTACCTCCGCTCGCGACGCCCCTAAAGAAGGCAGCGATTCCTGCATCTACTGGCGACGATGACGACGACCTCCCTGCGCGTATGGAGAAGCACACCATCGACATCGGGGCTAGAGGAACACCTCCATTACGTCCACCTCCTTCACCATCAACCGACCATTCCAGCACTCCAGAACCTTCATCGACCATTCCAGCCCGAGCCGGATTTGACTTCCAAGCTATCGGTAAGGCGATTGGAAAAGCGGATCTAAATCCAGATAAGATCCGAATGCCCAAACCTACCAAACCTACGTCAGCAATAGCAGGTGTGACGTTGCCACTGGAGAGGCCCGAGTCTGCACCTCCTCCCATCGCGGAAGAAGCTGAAACGCCGAGGGCATCACCTCAGCCTCCGAGAATATCCCTCAGCACAACGGGCGTTGGCGCCTCCACAGCTCCGCCTCCTAAGTACGCACACTCCGCTACAACGGCGCATAGCTCATTGTTCTCGTCATTACCCACCGCCCGTCTGTCAGAATTGCAGCGCACGCCGCCCTCCTGGCGATCCCAGTCGGACGATCCATCGTTATCTATTGGTTACCAGGCTGCCAAAGGATACGGCGACCAAGCATCCCAAGGTCTCACTTTTGGTGGACCTGATGGGAGCATATCGTATAGTCCACCATCAACCCCTCCGACTATGAGCTTTGGTCTTCCCAACGGAAGCATATCCGCAACTAGTCTCGCAGATCCGTGGAGCCCATCCAAGGGGGAGGCGCAAGGGAAGGGAAGGCAGTCATCACTCAATTCCAATCCATGGGCGTAGTCGAACTATCCTGCATTGTCCATCTTTTGCGTGCTTGTTCCGTGCGTCAATTGTATCTTTCTGCATCTCGCTACTTGGGTTTATTTCTCTCTCGTAAATCGAGTGGTTTTTATGTTCGGCTTGCTTCATTTGGACATTGTCATTGCAAAGCAATATGTTTCAATCTTAAGGATTATCAACCATACATTCATCGAGTGCAAATCGGATCTAATGGCCTCCGCAATAGCCCCAGCTCAGCTCCATTGACCTCACCACCATTCTTTCGTCAACATCCGATGGCAACACCCCTCCCAAATCCAGAAGTATTGGCTTACGTCGTAGGTTCGTTCAGACGTTTGGTCAAAGGACGTACTCTGCTTACGGACGACAATCAATGTGTGACCAGACAGCCACTGCCATCCAACGGACAACCCAGTGCCTGACGCAGAACTTGAGGCACTGAAGATAACAGTCTGTAGTATGGCCACTCGATTAGAAGATCAAGCTCGTGTGCGAGATCTTGCGACGCGATGGCCAGGAAAGGTTCACCCGTGCTTCGGTGGGTGCCGCTGGGCTGAGCAGATTGAACCATGGATAAATAGATCTGAACGCACATCATCCACCATCCCGGAACAGGTTGGCACCCCTGGTTCTCGCACCAGATCTCCATAGCGAACCCTCCTCCGGCCAAGAGGGATCACTATACATCAATATTACTTTCTGACTCCCCGTCCGCTGCCGACACGGAGATTCTGGACCAAATCCTGCCAGACCTGCCAGACCCGTTCTCTCTCTCAGATATCCTTTCTGAGCTCCGCCAAAACCTGTCCTCCTTTCCTGCTGCTCTTCTTGGCGAAGTCGGCATAGATCGCGCACTGCGAATTCCTGTCAAACCCTATCCAGCAGCCACCCCTTCGAAGCTCACACCATTTTATGTACCGCACGAGCATCAATCGGTGATCCTAGAACGCCAGATTGAGTTGGCCATCGAAATGAAACGATCCGTTAGTGTCCACAGCGTCAAGTCTCAACAGCTGACAATGGAGCTCTTGAAGAGGCTAAAAGACAAGCACGGCGCTGCCTTTGGGGCCATCAACCTGGATCTACATTCTTGTGGATTCAGTCCGGAGATGTGTAAAGAGGTGCAGGTACTTTGTGAATCCCAATTGCACTTCCGATCTTCAAATGACGATTCTTCTTGCAGAAATTATACCCTAACGTATTCATATCGCTCTCTATCGCCATCAACGGTCGGTCGACGGGGCATGAGGCTGTCATCAAAGCCTGCGATCCTGAACGTCTTCTAGCCGAGTCAGATATGAATAACATCAGCAAGTGCACAGAAAACATATGGAATATGGTTTCTATGATCGCTGCCTTGCGAGGATGGACGGTGGAGACTGGGGCTTCACAGGTTATGGATGATTCCCTGTCGAAAGAGCAGTGGGGCGTTGTGAAGAGGTTGTATCAGAATTGGAAGCGGTTCATAGGCCCCGGCCTGGGCCTTGCAGAGCCGAAAGACAGTCGGAAAGCGAGAAAACTTAACGAGCCTGCCGCCCAGGGCGGATGGGAGAGCGACTGACTAACAAATAGCCTTGAAATAACGATATAAAGTCCAGCTAGTATCAAATATCAGAAAATACAAATATTTCAAATGTTCGAATGACAGATAAAAGTTGGTTGTGTCGGGCTCTGGGTCAGAGCCTTTTGGTACTCTCTGATCTACTTATGCCGAGAGTTGAGGTTCTAGCAACACTATTAGACAGGGCTGCACGAGCCTTCGCCAATACTGCCGTCGATCCGGATCCAAACGTAGTTGACGCGTCCGAAGCGACCCTTAGTCTCCCTTCGGCGATATTTGGAAGCGAACGTTGCGATGTCAAGCTTTTCCTTACAGGCTCATCCGGCGCCTGAAAAGAGTCGCGAAGAGGATGAGGCTGTCGGGGCGCTGTATGCGATACACCCGCCGGCGTTCGAGGTGAACGCGATGAGTGAGTATTCAAGCCTTTAGTTGGAAGTCGGGTGGGCAGTGGCGGTAGCGTGGACATAGGCTGTTCGTACCCGGCATTATTGCCCCGCGCATGATCATGCGAGCCAGAAGGTTCCTCCTCATCCAGTATGCGCCGGCGACGTGACATCTCTCCGATCGCGGATGACGAGGCACTGAAGGTCACGCTCTGGCCCCTTCTGCCATCATCTCCTCGAAGATTCTGCATACTCCCGCGACCGTTTCCGCCAAACACATCTGAATCACTTCGGTCATCCTGTCTGGCTTTCCCTTTCCCAGAATGCTCATGCTCATGGGATGACACTTGATACGATATACGCGATCTTGATTCGTTCCTCCGACTTGGCGTTCCGGGGGCTGTCATGGGGCGTGGGGTACTGCCATTGCGAAGAATCGAGCGCGGCGATGGTAATGGCGTACGAGAGCTATCAAACGTAGACCTTTCGGGGCTCATCGGCGGCGCCTGTACGGGCGGCATTGGCTGCATATATTGTTGTGGTTGCATAGCCGGAGGTATCGGAGCCGGGGGTTGCGTTTGATACCCCTGAACTATCTGCGGCATAGGAGGGAAAATGCCACCCCCTGCCATACCTGGAAATGCTGGGATCTGAGGGGAAGGTGCTGCCCGCGAACCCCCAGTAGCTGCAACAAAATTGGACGCAGCGGTATTAACAGCGTTTTGGTAGGCTAGGTAGTTGAGGCTATAGAGAACCTGCGAGAGAAGGGCATCGGGATTTGCGCCTGATCCGAAGGAAGGCAGTCGGGGTAGCATATTCGGAGGGAGTTGTGCCTGTAAGGGATTCTGGTAGACGGGGGGTTGAGGCCCCATGGGGACATTTGTTGCTGAGCCGACAGGCGGATACGATGGTTCCGGCAGGATATGAGATGGCGGTACAACAATGGTAGGAGGATAGGGAAGCCATTCATGTGTGGCATCTTTGGCGGCAGTCGAGGCCAGATTCCGTCGGGGTGACTGTCGTAGCTGGTGCGGTCCCGGATCAATCATTGAGGACGACGCTATAGGGCCGTAGTCCTCGTCGTCCACTTGCTGATCGCCATAATCCCTTGAGAGGTCATCACCCCCATCATCGTGATCGTGACGCTCTGGGAAACCATCTACCTCGGTATGGTATTTTCCTGGATCCTGTTCATCATCGTACTCCAAGCCATCGTCGTATTGCAAGTCCTGACCACCTTCTATGGGACTTGAGTACCTGAAGCGCTGGGGCGGTGTCGCGTCAAGTTCGTCATCTCCTCTTTCCTCGAATTCTCCCCGATCTTGTAATAGCATCGAGCTGACACGTTCTGCCTCGATATCGACGCTGTCGTCGGGTTGTTCAATCCGCATCTCCACATCCACATCCACATCCCCCTCTACTCTCTTCCTCTTCCGGTTTGAGTGGACCGGACGGAACCCATCCACAGGCTTGGCTGATGTCACTGCCACCGTTGCCGCAACGGGACGTTCAAGATCACTTGGAACTGGTTTATTCGACTTGACAGTCAAATGTGACTCATGTGCAGCAACATGCTCGCGATTGGCCTTCTTAGCCGCAGCTGGTACGGCGGACTTCTTCTTAGTTGGCGAGAGACTAAGCGACCGAAGGCTAGGAACAACAACTTCTGGTACCAGCGACCTTGACGGCGTACCCTTCCGAGTGTTCGAAGGCGTCTTTGTCGGCGAGTCCTGTTGTCTCATCAGGCGGCGTAACGTAGGGGTTAGTGTCGTCGTTGTGTCTGCTACCTCGTTCCGTCGCTTCGTTGGTGTTGACGCTGAAGACAAGGGGAGGATTGTCTGCTTCGCCCCCGACTTTTCGGGAGACGACCAAATATCTGCCGCAACTTGCGCCTCCGTAGCCTGTTCCTTTCCTTTCCCCTTCCGTTTCATCTTGAGATTCGTCACGTCCTTCTCTTGACGCTGTGGCGAACCATTCGATCGATGCGAGTAGGGAGGGGTCGGAAGCGATGCTTTTGTCGGCTGCGGTACACGAGGACGACTGGTAGATTTGCCTTGCACAGGAGAGCGCGAGCGCGACTTTCTAGCTTTCGAGGCAGCGGGTTCGGGTGTTAGACCGCGTTCAAATTGATTCGAGAAGTCGTCGCCTGTGGTCAATAGATATAATCAGAAAGTGAAAGCAAAAGTCTTGAGAAGTAGAGAGTGGGTATGAACCTGCGTCATCTTCATCTTCATCTTCATTTTGATCCTCGTCAGAATCCTCATCCGACGGAGGGGCTGGGATCGTTGGCCAGTCAGTGAGATCATCCTCACTGTCCTCGCCACCATCGACGTTGACCTCCTCTTCCGTCGATTTCGTTGATGAACGACGTCCCGCACGCCCCCGATCCGTGTCAAGCTCTGCATAACCTTCAGAGCTGACGCCCTCATCCTCCTCATCCTCTGTCCCGCGTTTCCCATAACCAAGGAACACCACGTCGTCTCCATCGTCTCCATCTGGCTCCACGTATCCGTCGCGCGCCTTAAGACTCGACTCGGCTGCCATGAACGCCGCCAAGTCCTCCGACGGCAAAGGTGACTCTTCCCGTTCCCTAGCCAGCCTTTCCAAACGGGGTCGGACGTTTGAGTATAAGAAGGAGACGGCGTCATCGGTAGCAGGGTTGAGCGCCTCAGTTTCCTCTGGCGTCGCGTTCCCTGTTGGTGGTTCGGAGGTTTCAGGTGTTGGTGGCGCTGGGACCGTATCCCATTCACCCAGCTCGTCCTCGGAATCTTCCTCCTCACCACCATCCTGAGGCTCATCTGCCTGTTCACCCTCCTCATCCACGTCACTCTCAAAGAGCAATTCGTCCTTGTCCTTGTCTCGACCCACGCGCCTAGTTCCATCTTCACCCCCGTCCTCGTCCCCATCTTCTCCTTCATCCTCGCCTTCTCCTGTATCTGAGCTCACGTTACTGGGATCCCCTTCACCCAACAACTTTCCAATCGCGTATGGCTTGTCTCTCCCTTTCAACACCCCACAATCCTGTACAAGCTTTCCCGTCCGCAAGTCCACAATATCATCCTCGTCCATCGCGCGTGCATAGCGCTGTTCGAGCTTATTCCAGACGGATAGGACGCGATTCACAGAAGCACGTCGAGCCGAGTTGTATTCATCATCGCCGAAAGGCGTTCCTGCAGTTGAAGTACCCGACCTCGGAACCGGGGTCGATTTGGACGAAGGGGCAGCTGTCGTCCTGGTTGAACTGCTGGATGGCCCATCGAATGAGCTCGTGACGATCAATCTAGGTCGTTTTGCTGGTGAGGGTCCACGAACAACGGATGAACGGTTGGAGTTGGAGGAATCAGGCGGCATAGTTGATAGACTGCAATATTAAGGAGCGGCAAGGGAGAAGTTCTAGAATACAATCACAAAAGACGTAGCAGATTAGGCAGTATGACAAGAGAGGATAGCCAGATAATGTCAATCGCGTAGCGCTTAAAGAGGGGCACAGTCCAGAAAGAAATTCATTGAACAGTAGATTTCTCAACACCAACCTTTCGCGCCCTGATTGGCCGATCCAGCAGATATAAGGAAGGATCGGCAAGGTGAATAAGGATCAACTACGAGTATAACATGGACCAAGTAGAGATAATATAGGTGGCCTGGCGGCACTCAGATCTTTCCAACCAACAGATTCTTGATCATCTCTCTGGCAGTAATTCTAGCAGTGTCATAGAAGGCCCCAAAGTCCAAGGTGGAAGTAAGGGTGTCCGCAAGGCCGAACGGAAGCATCGGCGGGATCCAACCTTTAAGCGTCATCAGTTATCTTGGCCAACGCTACAAGTAATATAGACTCACCACGAGCATACTCCAAGGCGAAGCATCCATCATGCATCTTGTACTGCTTGGTTGTGCCGCGGCGGAGATGGTGAACTGAGCCCGCAGGATAGACCTTTGCAGAGCGGAACAGAGTCAGTCTTAGTTAGATTCAACTCAACGCGTCCAAATGTGCTATCACTTACCTCTTTTACAAGAGACGGCGGGCTGTATGCCCATTGCTCGCCTTGAAGGATGTTAAAGTAGTCATCGGCAGTATGCCGTCCCGTATGGCCCTCGGTACCGATAGAGGTTCCAAAGATGATAAGGTACTCGGTTATGCTTGCGTGAATCACATACATTCCTCTATAAAAGTGGACATTTTATCAGTCGCATTTAGATGTGAATGCCGAATCCATTGACTTACCCCATGGCGCCACCAGCATTGTTGAAGACCCATTCATCCTCCCGAGGATTGATATGCTTAAGCCCATGCTTCTCGATCAGATTGGATACGATGTGCGATACAATCTGAGTCGTATTGTCTGGGCTTTGCGCGATAGCGGCATTGGCCAAATTGTGCAGCTCTGTGGGGTCAAAAATGTACCACCGTTCCTGTTGCGCTGGTAGTTTAGTATATTACCACAATAGCCACGTAAATAGGTTTGCTGACCTTGATGCCATCGAGCCAATAGTAGATGGATGACACTAATGCCAGGAGTAGAAGATACTTTGGCCATCGTAAGACAGGCTGTTGCTCTGACAGCCCGGCAGTTTTGGCGCGTACAACGACGACTTTGGGGTTGGGTGTGGACATCGAAGGTGTCGAATACTCTTGAGAGGAAGAAAACTTTATATGGAGAAGAAAAAAAAAAAGTCGTACGTCCGTCTCAATCCAGTGACGAACAGGGTCTTTGTCATATTTTAAGGGTCTCAGGAACAGATCACCCAGGAAATGAGAGAACATTTTATTTCAGAATGAAGACATGATACAACCCAGATTTACAGGCACCGTCAGTCACAGCGGCTTGACCAAAGCCACCTTTGTCGTTCGTACGGCTAGGCTTCCCTCAGCCGGTCGTAACCAAGTACATAGAGAGCCTAAGAGTTCCACCACAGACCTCTGCCGAATTTCCAGGGCAAGCAATGTTGCAATCGGTTGCTGGGGCGGCGACGGCATTCGTATAATAATTCCCGCAATAGCATTTCGTTCTGCAAAATCAATCAGGTTAGCGTAGTCAAAGATATATGGCTAAGCTCTCTAAACTTACCCGCCCTCTGTTTGAGGTGAGTATCATAATGTCAGTTGATGTGCGACAGTCTATCGAGTGGAGTACTCACCAGTTCCGGAGAACAGGTTTCCACGGGCGCTGCATACACCGGAGCAGAGTTCATTGCTCATGTTGGAGTCAGTAAAACTGTAGGCGGTGCCAGTGACGACAGGAGAAGCGGCAGAGTCCGTAAAACATCCACGGGACATCATCACGCCAGTGTAAGTTGCACTCGGCGCTGACGATGTCGATGTTGATGTCGTGGTGGTTGAAGTTGAGGTTGGTGTCGCCGCCAGTTGGTATACCGACAGCCTGAAAGTCGCTCCACATTTGGTGGTAGTATCCCCCGCGCAAGGGCCGTTGCAGTCTCCGTCAACGGGGTCTATCGTCGCGCCTGCAATGCTATTTCCGCACCAACATTCATCGCTGCAAATATGAAAAATAAATCAGAGGGCGTCCAAGAAAAGCAGGAGGCTGCCAGATGTGCATGCAACGCAAGTGCTCACCCGTATTCTGCGGGAGGAAGATATTAGTGATCGCGTAATACAAGTATAGTGCCAAACACGTACCTGTCCCAGCATATATATATCCAAAACCACTGCAAGTTGATTGACAGAGTGGGTTGGTCATAGATTCAGACGTCGTCGTATATGCACTGAGGGTACGCGACGAGCCAGAGTCCGAAACGCATCCGATGTACGTTGGGAACGCAGCGACGCCAGTAGCAATCAACAGTGATGAGAGAACGGATTTTGACAGCATTGTGATTAGTGGATCAACGATCGCAGATACTGGACCGCGGGGTATTGGGAACTGGGAAGGACGATTGGAATGCGTGACTTCCCGAACGACATTGAGGACTTCCTTATATCCCCTTCCTTAACAAAGAAGCTGCGACAAGGAAGGACTGTCGAGGCATATGACTAATGGGACATACACGCGTTCCGCCCCGTGGGTGGGAGAAATCAAGCATCTTTCAGCGCATCGAAATCATTCCACCCATCAGGCAAAGCTCCCGCATGTGCGTTAACTGATGCTCACCTAGGATATCTGTGAGAGGATTTTCGCTCATGCGTTCACCCGACACTTTGACGCCCCATTTTGGCATTGCTCCTGGCTGCGAGCACCCTCACCCGAACTCAGCGTTTGACTGTGCTGAGGAGGCCGGATCAGGCACATATCAGATAAGCATATACAGCTCTTCCCACCAGAAGGGGACATCTGACAGCTTCTGTGATTTGCCCGAATCCCATGGAGCTTGGTAGATCACGGCTTCGCCGAGCATCTATCTTTGGAGATAACGTAATTCATTTATACGATGTCCATCCCACGCCGCTCGGATCCAATTACCAAACACCTAGAGATATCAAGAGATCCATGACAAGGAACTAGCTTGGACCACTTGAACTTTCAACACCGCAATGCTTGTACCAAGGGCCGACATCTGCACAGAACTATGCCCGGAGAAATAAGTGACAGCTATCCATCAAGATTCGAAGCAACGCAGGTCATGGGTTTAATTGACCGAGGGAATTATCAGGACCAGACGAAGCAAGAACGGTCGGCTCCCCGGTGAGAACGAAAGCCACCCACTAGGCGAAGGATACCCGACCAGTTTTGGTGTTTTCTTGTTCTTGGATGACCAGCGATAGGTAGAACTTAGATGCGATCAATCGCTGGATCCGCCAAACTCCGTTGTTCATCTTGTTCCCAGATTGAATAGATTATGATGTTCGGTCGTTGCACCGTAAGCTCATAATATTAATATGCAAGAGTGCAACAAGCCTTGTAGAGTTGAGTGGTTAAGAGGATTGCAGGATAGCGCCTGAGCAGTGATACAGAGGCACCGGCATCAGAACTCTCCAGAGCCCCCCAAGCCTTCCAGTGTCTCGCACTATAACCTACCACCAGCATGCAAATGCAGGGACAACATCAGTCGCAAGCCCCGCCATCGATACAGCTGCACCCTCATCGTTGGTCCAAGCCAGCTCTCCTTGTGCTGCTACGTTGTGTATCCTTGACTGGCTCAGAGCGTTAGTGGGGGAGTTATACGGGTCGTGGTGGTCGTTGTGCGGGCTTACTTCTTCCCACAGTCTCTCAGGATGCTTCTGGACGGAGACGCAAATCAATAGGCTGAGACCCACGGTATAGACTAAGCAGCCACAAGCCCACATCTTCCTGCGCCGTCATTGTACTCCTAATATTTTGGATCGCGTCGTCATAGCCTCCACCATTCGCCTACTACCCGTTCGCTTATCTGACTTACTCAATTCGTACATTTCTCTCCGTCACCTTGATGAGGATATTGCTATCATGAATTGTAGTCAAATACCTGTCCGTTTGAATTCAACCCCTTTCTCTGTCCACTTTCCTCCGTCCTATGTGCAAGAGATCTGTGATACTCCGTACGCGTGACCACAGATACGATGACTCTCCTTCCAGGATGACGTTCAAAGAATATCTACGATGAACTTCCAGGTGACACGATTGTCCTGTCTGTTGGTTCAAATCTTTGATAAACAGACCCGCGAGTCGCAACCTAAACACAAAAACCTTACCGCGCCTATCGAGACACCAACACCAGCGGCCGCTGGCCGAGACAACCAGAACGTTACATCCCCCTGCGGCCGAAGAAAGAGAAAATAGATGTTGGAGAAACAGGGTACATGAGGCATTCCAAAGGTGAACATAAATAGAAAATTGCACGTGATCCGAAACGCGCCCAACTTTTACCATCCACCACAACGGACTGGCCCACCGATATGACAGCACTGGAGGATCGCACCCGAAGTGGAAGATCAACTAGCCTACTTGGTAGCAAGGACATCATCAACTCGATACTACCGCCGGAGTTGTTTTCCAAAATATTCGAGATTGGCACAGATATGGATGAGGAGACGAGCGATGACACATTAGATGTTGCAAAATTAGACGAGGGATCCAAATCGGGTACTTCATACAACAAGGCCTACTTTAACTCCCTTGACTTCGCTTCCGTAAGTGAAACGAGGTATCTGGTGTTCAAAGTTCTTATGTTGATGGATTGCACGTCTCCATGTCTCAGCTCGTGAGCCAGATCTGCTCGACTTGGAGAGAAATTGCACTCTCGACACCCACTCTCTGGGGGTACCTCTACGTGGCGGACGAGACACCTGTGGAGATGATCACAACCTGGTTGGACCGCTCCAAGGCTGTTCCCTTGGACATCGAAATCGACTTGGAGAATAAGGGTCAGCGTACAGTACATGACTTCATGCCGTTCCTCATCACGCATATATCCCGCTGGAGGTCATTCCGCTGTCACATGGCTATCGCGGGGCAAATACTCCAGGTCATGGCATATCTTGTTGGGAAGGATGCTCCCGCTCTTGAAGTCCTTACGCTCGACGATCCGGACAATCTAGAGAATATCTGGTACAAGCATATTGTCCACTCGATCTTTGCAGGTCCTGGCTCTCTTCCGAAACTCAAATTTCTCACACTCTGGAGCAGTCCTATGGTATGGGCATCTCGCCCGTTTGCAAATCTTGTATATCTCCAATTGGGCAGTATCAAGGAAGGTTTGTTCATCTCGCTAAATATGATATTTCTGGAGCGGTTTCTAACCGATGATGAGAACGCACAGGTGCAAGGCCTACAGTGAAGCAATTCGTCACACTACTCCAAGGGTCTCCGACGCTGGAGAGCCTTCTAATGTCCGGTGACATGTTCGACCCCGACGATCCTTTTAGAAGCTCTGGACAGGTACCTGATCCGATCACACTCGACTCTCTACAACATCTTATTATTAAAGGGTTCAAGACACCATCCAGCGTTAACCACACTCTTCGCCTTTTCAATGCACCCCGACTCATCCAGCTCGATATTTCCGACCTCTGCTTTGACAGTGAAGGAGAACCATTAGACTTTTCATCCACGTTCGACCTTCTTTCAGACGGGGTGTTCCCAAAGCTGGAGATGCTGCGGATGGCGTATGTCATTTGTGCAAATCCGAGGAGCTTGGAGGGTTGGTTTTGCAATCTGACGGGGCTTCAAAAACTCAATCTTGTCATTCCACGCGCGCCAAGGGATGATCCAGTAGGCAACTCGAGCCAAGATTTAGTCGAAACAGAACTGCCTCTCCACTTTCTGCGCGCTTTCGTACCTCCGAAGCTGCGTTCAACGCTTGAGCTACCTATACTCCCGGTCCACCTTGTTTGCCCTGTGCTCGAAGAGATCACCGCATCTGGTATACCCGGCAATATCCTGGTATCGTGTGCAGAAGCTCGTAAATCGCAGGGTGTCCCCCTCAAACGTATCATGCATGATGCAAGAGACAAGGTTAATGGGTTATGCAGAGAAAGGTTGGAGGAGCTCGGTGTGGAGCTTACGGAGTACGAAGAAACTTGCTATGGTGTAGAGAGCGATGATGACGAGGGAATGGACGAGGAATCTTCCACCACTTTGCAGCGCAAATCAACCCCTGAGGACAGATAGTTCAACTTATTCACAAATTGATTGTACCTTGTAACCAACTCCTGGTTTTATCACTAAATGGCTAAATCACTTTCAAATTGCCAACGAGATGTGAATAGCTGGAGAGCGAAACAGGCGGCTCCACTTTGTGGTTGTTGCGGAGTGAGCTCTTGCTTATTACTGTTGGCGCATACCGAGGTTATGGGGACGACCGCTTCGGGAGAATTCTCTCCTGGTCGGCAAGGGCGTGTCTTAGGCGGACTCTTTGTACAGGCAGCGAAGCCAGCAGAACAGAGCAATCGCGCTAGAAGGGTTGGAAAGCCCTTTCATGGTAGACAGAGGAAGCTGAAAGAGTCATCCAAAAGTCCGCATTTGTAATGAAGAAGCTGAGAGTACAGGGTCAGATCATGATCATCTCCTGACCATCTCGCCTCAATGACGGTCAGTGGAGGTTCACTCGCCTCTTTACCTCGAATAAATTGATCACAACAGCCCACTCGTATACGACACAAGGAACCAAAAGACTTCGAACCCACTCGAACTTGAACCTCAAACACTTTGATTCGTATTACAATTCAGACAGATGTACTAGGAGATACAAAACTATGATGGCGTGCGAGAATTTCATAAATACCAAGTAATAAAGATATTCTGGCCAATTCCTAAACCGATCACGCTGTAGCGTATTTGGACATAGCCCGCAACTGCGGCCCACGTCGGATCAGGAACCAGAGGGCGGGAATCATGAGTGCAGACAAGGCAGCGAGGAGGGTAGATCCACCTCCAATGCCCAGGTGCTGGAAAAACACTCGACCGAAGAGAGGGAAGACGCTCGCCATCGAGCTTCGCACAAAGCCGTTGCCCGCGAGGACGCTAGCGGCGTAGTTCGGGTAACTCGTGGGCAGGTAGATGAGGAAACACTGGAAGAGGAGGAAAATCCCAGGCATATAGATCCCCGCGCCGATGATGGGACCGACCCAGTGCACATTTGCGCGAGATGTCCAGCCGAAGATGAGGAGCGAGATCGGGATCATGACTCCAGCGAAGAGGGCGAGCTTCAGGCGTTCCTCGGGTGCGACGTAGCCGTTCCGCTTGTAGAGGCGCTCGATGTAGAACTTGTTCCAGGCTGCGTTGATGACGAGGGCAACGAAGGTGCCGATGATGATGCCGATATAAGGAAGCCCGTCAATGCCGGCTCGGAAGCCGTAGATGCCGTCGAAGACGAGTGGGAAGGCTTCAAACCAGAGATAGAAAATCGAGTAGGCGACTGGAAGGCGTAGGTAAAGGTTCAGTATATCCTCTCCGACAAAAGGGTTGTTATCGAGAGTACTCACATCCGAGGTAAAGGTTCAGGAACAGCGCCACAGGCTCAAGCATCAACTGGAACGGCCGGATGAGATACTCCTTCATAACCGCCGAAGTGCTCATCTCCGCAGCTTATCGTTCCCTGTAAGCTTCCGCAGGCGCTGTGCTCGCTTCAGCAGGATGGTGTCTCCGAGGGTCTCCGGGAGGAAGAAGAGGATCATCAATGACGCGAACCCCGCCGCCCACATCAATTCCCAAATCGGCATCCTCCATCCCCCGATGAACCCATGAGACGCCGCGGCAATCCACCAACGATCGGGCCAAGGACCGGTCCGCAGACGGCGCCGAATGCCCATAGAGAGAGTGCGTACGGCATATACTGGGGTAAGTAGATGTCACCAACGCTCGCTCCACCGGTGGCGAGTGCTGGAGAGGCGAAGAAGCCGCCAAGGAAGCGAAGGACGAGTAATCCAGCGATGTTCTTGGCAAGCGCGGTGGGGATTTGCAGCATCACGAAGACGAACGCAGTCAAGATGTAGATCGGATTTCGACCCCAGGAAGGGAGCTCCTGCAAGGGTGAGAATAACATTGGGCCAATCCCATAGGCCAAAACGTAGAGTGTGAGACTGTTAAAGAGACGATGAGTATGGATAAGTGGGGTGTATGAAGCGACAAACTCACCCTAGAGTAGCAACAACGATCGAGATATGGAACTCTTCGAGTAGATACGGGATGGATGCCGTATAGATGGCACTGCCCATGTAGATGCTAAACGTCAACAGACATATTAGACCGAGAACGAAGCCGCGCTTGAATGACGACCAATTTCTAGATGGGAGAACGTCAGTTCAGGTTGAATTTTGTCAAATCACCAAATACACACCTTGGGTTCGCAGGATCGTCGGGGCCGTACCAATCCACTATGATGTGCTCGCTGACTTCAACTTCCTCCACGGCATTGAGTTCGTGCTCCTTGCCAGCGTGCTTGAGCTCGGCTGCTTCGAGATCGCGAGGCTCGACTGGAAGCGGATCGAATGAGCGCTCGACCTTTTTCTCCGTGGCCATGTCATTGGTATTGACGCGAGTCACGGGGTTAGATTGATCGATGCTGTTTGCGCGAGTCTGAGCCGATGAACTTGAAAGGTATCGCGCAGGAATAACGAAATCAGGTCGTTGTTCTGGATAAGGAAGAAGACGGCCGCCAGAGATCCAATTGATTCTCTCTCCAAAGGAGGACTCGCGGATGATGTCCAACATGGGATACAAGTTGCGATGGAGGAGAGGTGAGGAGGGAGGGGATAATGCTGTATTTCAAGTGGTGACAACCAGTGACTGTTATAGTCCTGGCCGTCATTGATGCAGTGGAGGATGCTGACATCGGGGGAAGGGGGTATGACAAGGCAAAGGGCAGCTTGCAAAGCGTGTGACAACGCAGGTGTTTACTGATTAAGCGAGCCGGAATGACATCGATGACGTTTAATCACTCACACATCAAACATAGCCACGTTCTACGCCAACACAAACAAGCGCTTCTTGTCGAAGACATAATCCGCTTCAATCCAAAGTGGCAAAACCACTGCCGTTGGACAAATAAAGTACGGGAACAGATCCTCACAAACGTGGTTAGACAATCAGCTATCTAGATCGATACCCACGTCAAAGGCGGCTAACTAGGAAGAGTCTGTCACTTTCTGCGAAGCAAGACACTCTCCAGAATGGTATATAAATTGGTCGAGACACCTTTCCTACTTGATTTGGAGGAGCCTTGGATCCCTCAAACAAGTCAACACCTCCCTGACCATGACCCAACAAAGTGATGCTCACACTCCTTTGCCATATGCCTGTTTGGGTTTTTCTGAGGGGTCTCCGATAAGTTCGGAAATGAGTAACACAGCGACAACATTTGTATTTTCAGATGAGGATTACAGTGGAGACACGACAACTCGGATTTGCAAGCACCATCAGTCACAACGGCTCGACCAACGCCACCCCTTGTCGTTCGTGGGGCTAAGCTTCTCTTAACCGCTTGTAATCAAGTAGATAGAGAGCCTAAGAGTTCCGCCACAGATCTCTGCAGAATTTCCAGGACAAGCAATGTTGCAATCGGATGCTGGAGCGGAGACGGCAGTCGTATAATAATTTCCACAATAGCATGTGGTTCTACAGGATCAATTGGGTCAGCGTGGTCAACGAGACAGATATACAGGCAGGTTTTCTAAGCTTACCCGCCCTCTGTTTGAGGAGAATATAATCATGTCAGCTACTGTGCGACAATCTATCAAGAAGACGACCCACCAGTTGCGGAGTACAGGTTTCCACGGGGATGGCATACACCGGAGCAGAGTTCATTGCTCATGTTGGGGTCGGTAAAACTGTAAGCAGTGCCAGTGACGACAGGGGAAGCGGCGGAGTCCGTATAGCAACCACGGTACATCATCACGCCAGTGTAAGTTGCAGTTGGCGCTGATGATGTCGATGTCGTGCTGACAGAAGTCGAGGTTGGTGTTGCCGCCAGCTGGTAGACCGACAGCTTGTAAGTCGCTCCACATTTGGTGGTAGAATCCCCCGCGCAAGGGCCGTTGCAGTCTCCGTCAACGGGGTCTATCGTCCCGCCTGCGATGCTGTTTCCGCACCAACATTCATCACTGCAAATAGGAAAAATAAATCAAACGGCGTCCAAGAAGAGCAAGTGGCTGGCAGGTGTGCGTAGAACACAAGTGCTCACCCGTATTCTGCGGGAGGATATCAGTGATTGTGTAACCCAAGCATAGTGCTAAACACGTACCAGTCCCAGCGTATATATATCCAAGGCTACTGCAAGTTGATTGGCAAAGTGGGTTGGTCATAGAAGAGCTTGTCGTTGTATATGCACCGAGGGTACGCGACGAGCCAGAGTCCGAAACGCATCCGATGTACGTTGGGAACGCAGCGACGCCAGTAGCAATCAACAGTGATGAGAGGACGGATTTTGACAGCATTGTGATTAGTGGATCAACGATCGCAGATACTGGACCGCGGAGTATTGGGAACTGGGAAGGACGATTGGGATGCGTGACTTCCCGAACAACATTGAGGACTTCCTTATATCCCCTTCCTCAACAAAGAAGCTAGGACAAGGGTGGACTGTCGAAGCATATGACTAATGGGGACATACGCGTTCCGCCCCGTGGGTAAATGGCGGAGAAATCAAGCATCTTTCAGTTCATAGGAATCATTCCACCATCAGGCAAAGCCCTCGCATGTGCGTTAAGTGGTGCCCGCCCAGGATATCTGTGAGAGGATTTTCGCCCAAGCGTTCACCCGACGCTTTGACGACTCATTTTGGCATAACTCCTGGCTGCGAGCACCCTCATCCGAACTCAGCATTCGACTGTGCTGAGCGTCCAGATCAGGCACATATCCGATAAGCATATACGGTCCTCCCACAAGGAGGGGACATCTGACGGCTTCTGTGATTTGCCCGAATCCCATGGAGCTTTTGTGGATCACAGCCTCGCCGAGCATCTATCTTTGGGGGCAACGCAATTCAGTTATACGGCGTCCATCCCACGCTGCTCGGAGCCAATCCCGAACACCCAGAGATATCAAGACGTCTCAAGAAGTTCATGACAAGGAACGGGCTCCGGCCGCTTGAACCTTCAGCGCCACAATGCTTATACCAAGGGCCGATACCTGTACAGAACTATGCCCGGAGAAATAAGAGACGGCCATCCATTGAGTTTCAAAGAAATGCAGGTCATGGGTTTAATTGACCGAGGGAATTATCAGGACCTGACAAGCAAGAACGGTTGGCTCCTCGGTAAGAACGACGGTCACTCATTGGGCGAAGGATATTTTGGTGTCTTCTTATTCTTGGGTGACTAGCGATAGATAGAACTTACGTCGGATGGATTCGCCAAAGCCATGCCTTGGCGGTAACGGTTGGGGAAGACGTTGCCACTGCTGTTGATGCTCGGCCTTTGGATTTGGTGGCATCCTTTGGTTCTTCGGATGCAACCAACCGCTGGGTCCCCGCTAAACTCTGTCGTTCATCTCGTTCCTGGATTGACAAGAGTATGATGTTGAACTGTTGCACCGTTACAGAACAAGCTCATGATATTAACATGCACGGCTGTAACAAACCTTATAACATTGAGTGGTTAAAAGGATTGCAGGATGGCGCCTGAGCAGCGATGTAGAGGTACCAGCATCAGAACTCTCCGGAGTCACCCAAGGCTTCCGGTGTCCCTCTCGCCCTATGACCTACCACCAACAATCAAGCGCAAGGACGGAAACATTCGGCGCGAGCCCAACCACCAATACGGCTACACCCTCATTATTGTTCCAAGTCAGCTTCCCTCGTGTTACATTGCACATCCCTGACTAGCTCAGACGTTAGTGAGAGAGTTTTACGGTTCATGGTGGCCTGCCTGTGCTCAAATCTACTAGCATAAATCCTGAGACTTGGGATGCTTCTGGGCAGAGACGCCAATCAACATGCTAGGATCCACAGTATAACCTGAGCGTCCACCAATCCGACCTCCACACTACATTTCCAAAATTTTCGCTAATATACCCACACCGCTATTATACCCCTAATATCTTGGATCGTGTCGCTATTGCCCCTACCATTCGCCTACTACCCCTTCCTCTCCTGTGTAACAAGCGCTTAGTTTTTATCACTGAATGGCTAAGTCGCTTTCAAATTGCCAGGGAGATGTGAATAGCTAGAGAGTGAAGCAGGCGGCTCCACTTTGTGGTTATTGCGGGGTTAACTCTTGCTCGCTACTGTTGCCTCATACCGAGGTTATGAGCGTGTATGTGAATGACTGCTTCAGGAAGATTCTCTCCCTGTCGACAAGGACATGTCTTCAATGGATTCTTTGTACAGGTAGTAAAGCCAGCAGAACAGAGCAATTGCACTGGAGGCGATGGTTGATTGTAGACAGAGGGAGCTGAAAGAGTCATCCAGGGATTCCACATTTGTAATGAAGAAGTTGAGAGTACAGGGTGAAGTCATGACTATCCCCTCACCATCTCGCCTCAATGACGCTCAATGGAGGTTCGTTCACCTCTTCATGCCATGTATCCGCAATAAACATAGCCCAAGCGATCAGACGATGCAACATGAACCTCGAACACTTTGATTCATATTACAATTCAAACAGATGTACTAGGGGATACAAAATTATGGTGGCGTGCGAGAATCTAATATATACTGAGTGATAAAGATATTCTAGCTAATTTCTAAACCGATCATGCTGTAGCGTATTTCGACATAGCCCGTAACTGTGGTCCACGTCGGATCAGGAACCAGAGGGCGGGAATCATGAGTGCAGACAAGGCAGCGAGGAGGGTAGATCCACCGCCAATGCCCAGGTGCTGGAAGAACACTCGGCCGAAGAGAGGGAAGACGCTCGCCATCGAGCTTCGCACAAAGTCGTTGCCCGCGAGGACGCTAGCGGCGTAGTTCGGGTAACTCGTTGGCAGGTAGATGAGAAAACACTGGAAAAGGAGGAAGATTCCGGGCATGTAGATCCCTGCGCCGATGATGGGGCCGACCCAGTGTACATTCGCGCGAGATGTCCAGCCGAAGATGAGGAGCGAGATCGGGATCATGACTCCAGCGAAGAGGGCGAGCTTCAGGCGTTCCTCGGGTGCGACGTAGCCGTCCCGCTTGTAGAGGCGCTCGATGTAGAACTTGTTCCAGGCTGCGTTGATGACGAGGGCAACGAAGGTGCCGATGATGATGCCGATATAAGGAAGGCCATCGATACCGGCTCGAAAGCCGTAGATGCCGTTGAAGACGAGTGGGAAGGCTTCAAACCAGAGGTAGAAGATCGAGTAGGCGACTGAAAGGAATAAGCAAAAGTTCAGTAAATGCTCTCCGACAAAAGGGTCGTTATCGAGAGTACTCACGTCCAAGATAAAGGTTCAGGAACAGTACCACAGGTTCGAGCATCAACTGGAACGGCCGAATGAGGTACTCTTTCATGACCGCCGACGTGCTCATCTCCGCCTGCTTGATCTCGCTCATGCTCCGTAGCTTATTGTTCCCGGTAAGCTCCCGCAAGCGCTGCGCCCGTTTGAGAAGGATGGTATCTCCGAGGGTCTCCGGGAGGAAGAAGAGGATCATCAATGACGCGAACCCCGCCGCCCACATCAATTCCCAAATCGGCATCCTCCATCCTCCAATGAACCCATGGGACGCCGCGGCAAATCCACCAACGATCGGGCCAAGGACCGGTCCGCAGACGGCACCGAAGGCCCATAGAGAGAGTGCGTATGGCATATACTGGGGTAAGTAGATGTCGCCAACACTCGCTCCACCGGTAGCTAGTGCCGGGGAGGCGAAGAAGCCGCCAAGGAAGCGAAGGACGAGTAATCCAGCGATGTTCTTGGCGAGCGCGGTAGGAATTTGTAGCATCACGAAGACGAACGCAGTCAAGATGTAGATCGGATTTCGACCCCAGGAAGGGAGCTCCTGCAAGGGCGAGAATAGCATTGGGCCAATACCATAGGCCAGAACATAGAGTGTGAGGCTGTTAAAGATACAATGAGTATGGATAAGTGAGGTGTATGAAGCGATAAACTCACCCTAGAGTAGCGACGACGATCGAGATATGGAACTCTTCGAGCAGATATGGGATGGACGCCGTATAAATGGCACTACCCATGTAGATGCTGAACGTCAACAGACAGATAAGACCAAGAACGAAGCCGCGCTTGAAGGACGACCAATTTCTAGACCGGTGAACGAACGTCAATTCAGGTCGAATTTTGTCAAATCATCAAATACACACCTTGGATTCGCAGGATCGTCGGGGCCGTACCAATCAACTATGATGTGTTCGCTGACTTCCACTTCCTCTACGGCATTGAGTTCGTGCTCCTTTCCGGCGTGCTTGAGCTCAGCCGCTTCGAGATCGCGGGGCTCGATTGGAAGGGGATCGAATGAGCGCTCGACCTTCTTGGCGGTTATGGGGTCATGGGTATTCGTATTGACACGAGTCACGGGACTAGACTGATCAGTACTGTTTGCACGTGTCTGATCCGATGAAGTTGCAAGGTATTGCGCAGGAATAATGAAATCGGGTCGTTGTTCTGGATAAGGAAGAAGGCGGCCACCAGAGATCCAGTTGATTCTCTCTCCAAAGGAGGACTCGCGGATGATGTCGAACATGGGATGCGAGCTGCGATGGAGGAGAGGTGGGAAGGGCAGGGATGAGGAGGGAAGGCAAGGGGATGATGTTGCATGTCGAGTGGTGGCAGCCAGTGACTGTTATAGTCCATGGCCGCCATCGATGCAGTGGAGGATGCTGACATCGGGGGAAGGAGGTATGACAAGCCAAGGGCAGCTTGTAAAGCGTGTGACCAATGCAGGTGTTCACTGATTAAGCGAGCCGGAATGACATCGATGACGTCTAAACACTCACATAGCAAACATGGTCACATTCTACGTTGGCATAAACAAGTGGATCCCTCAAACAAGTCGACGACTCCCCGGCCATGGCCCAACAAAGCGATGCTCACATCCCTCACGCCCCTAAGATACTCCTTCAACCTGTTCCCTTCTAGAGAGCCGAAGGTCGAGTACACATTGTACCGGCCATCGGCAACTATGGGTACCAAGTCCATCGCGCGGTTGAGGTTCCTGTATTAAGTCGGAATAAAGAATCGTTAAGACCAACCCTCGCGGGATACTGGTTGGAACATACCTTGGCAAGAAATCCCGAGAGCCGTACAACGTGATATTCAACTGGATGACCACCTCGGGGATGTATATCTTGCGAATACGATCAAGTTCCAACAGATGGGTATCGTCTATGGAGCCATCTCCGGTGTTCGTGAGACATGGCTATCCTTTGGGCATTCAGAAGACGGTGACATGTGGGCTCACCAAGGACAGTATCAGATCCCGAGACGTCTAACCAATTTCTCGTAAGGAAATCCTTCCCGAGCTCGTAGGTGTGATCAATGTGTCCCTGAAAATAACCAAAAGGAAAAGGTATGATCAGGTGTGGACCGGGCCAGGAGGACCCATCATGTTTCAATGAACTAACCGCGAATTCTGCCTTCCATTGTGACTTGACAGCAGCCGATCCATGCTGAGGATAGATCTCCCAACTTGACATCGACTCAAAGCTCGTCCACAACCTGAAGAACGCTTTGTAATGCAGATACTCCTCCGGATCTGGGGTATGGCGAACATCGTGCCCTGGAGGCCGCAAAAACTGCTCGTCTTCCGCGAGGAGCTGACACAAGTGTCGAGCGGCAGCGATACGGCCATTATCTGTTGACACGAAGGCGTTAGAAATTGGCCATCTACAACGTGGTACGGGGGAAATAAGAGATGACTGACATAGGAAGAGTCGTAGGACAGCGTTTGCCTGAGCGAGAAGATCACTGAATGTGTCTCGATTATATGTGAGCCATTCGACGGAAAGACACAAGCGACGCTCCTCTTCAGTCGGATCTGATTGGCCAACCATGATCGGAGGGAGAGGTCCTTCTGGCCCAGGGAAACGCTATCAGAGAAAGCACAATTCAAGTGAGTAACCACGTCATCGCTTCAGTTAATCTTACTTACTGATATGACCTCGTCCTTGATAATGGCCGACGTCTTAAGAACAACGTCGGCAATGTCAATACCGTTGACTGGGCACTCCTGTAGTGCCTTCAGACGAGCGGATCTCGGACCCGCAAGGTCTAGTTGAAGAAATCCGCGGTCAAATGCGGGACCGTTTATATAGGAGGCAAAAAGGGAGGCTGTAGACTCACGAGCCAGATATGTCGCATATCTCTCCACAGACTTATTGCCGAAGGCGCCGGCGTACATGAGAACGAGCGCCGTGTCGCCTTCTGCCTCCAAGATACCCGAATACGCCTCTAGAATGTCATCCTGAGGCTTCATAGGCATGTCCACACGTAGGAATCGGAGGACCAAGCACAGATGAGTGAAAAATCGAATTGTGGACACGTAGGTTCTGTTCAAATTCCAGAACATCAGACGCAGGCCTTTTTGTTCGAGAGGGGACGCACCTTGGGCTGCTCTCCTGAATGAAAGCCCCGCTTGTGATCGATTGAGCGACGCATTCCATCATCTCGCCCGTTCTTCCAGTAATAATATGCCATTGAGCGAAGTGGAACGGATCGTCAAAGTCTCGCCTGCCATTCAATACATAAACTTCAACATCAATCGTATGTCATGGGTGTGGGCATACTCACCCTTCAACTTTCACGGTCGACAACTCTGACAACACATTCTGTACTTCTCTGCACCACTCCTCCTCTCCAGCAACCCTATCCGTTTGCATACTGTCTTCGTTCCGCCTTTTTTCAGGCTTTAGACCATTCTCCCAGAAACCACCGAGGGCATCTAGCGAGTTTGATATCCTGTCGTGTAGCAACATCTCAACCCTCGCCCATAAATGATCCTCCCACGTCCTGAGAAGTGGCAAGAGAGCAGGCAGACTTTGAGGTGAGGGTGCAAGGGCCGCAATCACTGCGCGCGTTGCGGTGGGTAGTCCAGGCTAGAAAATCGAGGATTAGAAGCGGCCTATCTCGTCAACAAAGCACTGCTCGCCTTTTGCAATCCTATGCTGTGCTTGGTAGGGGCCGTGGCACGAATACAAGCATCTCTCCATAGCTTCCTGCGCCTGCAGCCGGACCATCTCGCATTGTCACCATCTTCCTGCATTGATTCCGAGTCTCCTTCTGAACGCGCCTCGCGAGAGGTGACGGCCATATAGGAAAAGGTATTGGCACCGCTCATTATCGCGGCTAGCCATGGTTGATGACGATTGATGCAGAGCTGAAGCGCTTCAGGAAGACGGCCAGCACGTAGGAAACTGAGTATTGCATATGATATCTGCTTCTCATAAGCCTGCGCAAGTGGCAACATCGGAAACACATCAGCTGGGCGACGGCTTCAATTTACAGCCTTGTTTACCGTGTCTTCAGGATGAATCCTTGCTCCTGGCCCTCGGTTGGTCGCGTCAGGATCTATCCAGTCTTCAGAGGTCACCCTCCTCTTCGATCCTTGCCTCATCTCCTGCAAAAGATGCGTCTTGGTATTGGAGCGGTACCCTGGACCAGCTTCGATGTTTGTCGGGGCAGGTGCAGTACTTTGAAGCCATCCATCGATGACTTGCAGTTCGCTAAGTTGACGTGAGGCTTGGATTACGAGACCGGCGAGCGTGGAGGTGGGTGTGTATGGGTTCTTTTGAAGAAGTTGGGTGCTGGAAGTGCCAACGATGGGAGCATTCCGTCGTTCCCTATGACAGACATACAAATATCAGTAGCTAGCGATAGATACGAAACATAATGGACGCACGGGTATAACACTTTGATGAGAGCCCAAGTGTTTCCTTCCAGACGCGACATCTCAATCTCATCCTCAGACACATATTCATCTGTATTACTCATATTCTCGGCTGCTTGAAGCCTGATAGTTTGGAGGCAAGATATCAGTCAATAATTCTACATGTAGCTGGAGAGTGTCCTGACCTGTCCTGGCATATTCGCTCATACTCGGCAGCAATGCCTTCCGTTTCATCCAGTAATTTGTCAAGAGCAACCTCCTTATCATGTATACTGCTGACATCTTTGAACGTGTCCAAGGTCTTCGCGTATTGCAATGTTGACGCATCTAACGACATTCTTGGTTGGCTAGTTAAAGCGACAGTCCATATTGAAATGTTGATAATACCCACGGCTTACTTGGGGACTTGGTCATCGGCGTTATAGTCGACGCCCTGGCTGCTGAACCTGGAGTTATTGACTCCGGTGCGGCTCATCAACGGAACTGGGAGAGGGTCTCTAAGTTGATTGTAAGAATTATGGCCTTCTCTTTCATTATTCAACGAAAGGTAGAGAGGTCTTAGTGGTTTCTCCAAGCTGGCAATATATGTTGCATTGTCAAGTCGTGGTTTATAACCCGTAAATGATAACTCGCCTTGGCTATATCGTCGCTCAACAACTTGTAGATTCGACCGTTCATGTCTTCCAGTGCTGTTCATAAATGGTGATAATAGTTGGGGATTAGCTGCGCCACACCCTGTCATGATGTCCACTAATGCGGGCATTGCGCGAACGAAAGTAACCTGTTGGGATAAGGCAGGCAGACGACGATGGCGAATCGGTACCTTACCTGCAGCGGTACGAACTCAACCAGTGCTTATGCAACTGACTTGATACGCAATTATGAGTACCACGCCTTTACGGGGCGTCGAGCAGGCTATGTACTCCACTTACTTAAACTCTACCAGGCATCCGGATCTACAATCCAGAGCCGTCCAAACTTGTTACTCATGACTGCGCTCAGCCTACGCCCTGCGGAACTGCATATGTATGGGTGACGCGGATTGCCGTTCATGTTTGGCCAGAGCCAGATTACCCCTGGCGCATCGCCCAACATCCTTCCACACTTAGCCCTCGTCCAAAGACAAGATGAAGGTCCAACGAACGCTACTCCCTGCCCTCAGTGCCTCAGCTGTTCTCGCTACTGCGTCCAAGAGTCAAGCCCCTCTTGGAATCAAGTCGGCTGTCTCTCAGGCCATTAGCGCGTTTGGATTCGGACTGGATAGCAACAGCGTATTGAGCACCGTCGATCGCTTGTGGAATGGCCCCGAGCCCAAGGAAAAGACAGTAACTTGGACTGCATTGAACGCGGATGATGAATTGAGGACGTTCGCGGTTCAGGATGGGATCACATGTGAGTGCAGCGGTGGTTTTGTCTCCTGTCGCTCCAGGTACCCATTTTGTTCCTCCACACAACAGACGAGCTCTTGACCCATCCGGAGTTCCCAAACTACAAGATCCGCGTGAGATCCCCAAAGTTGTGCGACCCAGACGTCAAGCAGTACTCCGGTTATTTGGACATCGACGACGACAAGCATCTTTTCTTCTGGTGGGTCTTCCATGTGAACTATATATCTCACGATTGGATGATTTTGACGTTCTTCGAAACTAAAATCAGGTTTTTTGAGAGCCGGAAGGCCCCATCGAAGGCGCCTTTGGTCCTCTGGCTCAACGGAGGTACGTCATTTGTTTGCGAATAACTCTAAGGCAGCAAACTAAGATGCACACACGAACTAGGCCCAGGATGCAGCTCTTCTACCGGTTAGTCCCTACCAAAACTTCGATGAATTCCTTACTGAAGCAGTCTCGTTCCAGGCCTGCTGTTCGAGCTTGGTCCTTGCGGCATTTCGAAGTCCGGACGTGGCACGAAACACAATCCCTACGGCTGGAATGAATGTAAGCCTCGATGACCTTCCTCTTGTACTGCGTGATTGTGGCTAACAAGAAAATAGTTGCCAATATGATCTTCTTGGACCAACGTACGTCATATTCTCGCTTCTTCAACCTATGGCCTTATTAATAGGGCCATGACGGTATATGTTTCATCTAGCTGTCAATGTCGGATACTCCTACTCGGAGCACTCGAAGATCAATAACACTCCTGCTGCTGCTGAGGACGTCTATGTATTCCTCCAACTTTTCCTCGCCCGGTACAAGGAGTACGATTCAGCACCGTTTTCTAGTAAGTATTGATTGCTCCTGCCAGAATACTTCTATTCCGCAATCCTCATGTACATCCCACATAGTCGCTGCGGAATCCTATGGTGGACACTACGCCCCTCATATCGCTTCAACGATCCACAAGCATAACAAGGAGATAAAACTATCCCGTTCCGACGCAAGGACGAAGCGGATCAATCTCAGTTCGATTCTCATTGGAAATGGTATCCTGATTTTGGCCATTGCACTGCTGGAAACCGAACTGATCCCCAATCCCACATTGCTTAATAGGACTTACGGAGCCCAAGACGCAAATGGGCACTGTCCCCAAGCAGGCCTGTGATGGTACGCAACGGATGCTTGTATATGAACATCACTCGCAGAGATCTCATCCTACCTCTGATGGTCACAGGTCCATACCCGATTTACGATGATCCCGAGGGCCCAGAATGCACGAGCCTCCGAAGCAAGGTCCCAACATGTCAAAGGTTGATTCAGAGCTGCTATGACTACAACTCGCGTTTCACTTGGTATGTCATTGTGGGCTATCCACCCCGCGGTGTACTGAAGCTATTGTTACGCAGCGTTCCCGCCGGGATTTACTGCAACTCTGCGCTCTTCAGCGGAATCCAGCAGCTTGGATTGAACCCCTATGACACCAGGCGTAAATGTGACAGGAGGGAAGACAAGGACGGGCCACTTTGTTATCCCCAAGTGCGCATCATGTCACCTATGACAGACAATAGTGCTGACAGACGACAAATATAGATGGCAGACATTGAGACATACCTGAACAACAAAACGATCAAGAACGAGCTTGGAGTAGCGAGCTCAACCGAGTTCGCTTCATGCAACATGAACGTCAACCAAGCGTTCTTCACCCAAGGAGACGGGGTGAAGAACTCGGCCGCCCTATTGCCCGAAATGCTGTCAGAAGGAGTGAGGCTCCTGATCTACGCCGGCAATGCTGGTAAGCTGTAATCCCGCAGACTACGGCTTCTACCGCTGTTGCTCACCCATAAACTTCTTATCTAGACTTCATGTGCAACGCGATCGGCAACCTGGAATGGATGGAGAAGCTTGAGAACCCTTTCCTTGAAGAATTCAACAATAACGGCCTTGTTCCTTGGCAGTTACTGAAGTCAGGAAAGGTCGCTGGTATGGTAAAGAGCGCTGGAGGAGGCGGATTCTCCGCTGGAAACTACACCTACGTGGTTATCCACGAGGCTGGGTGAGTAGCTTCGTTTTTGGAACACAGTCTTGTCGCCGACGCCACTTCTTCAGCCATATGGTCCCATACGATCAACCTGAAGCCTCATTGGATCTGTTTGTAAGTCTTGCTTCCCACTCTTGGAGTTCTACCCTCGATGCTGACGTCTGATCCATAGGTGAGGTGGTTGACCAACGTTCCCCTCGCGTAACCTATCACCTCGGCCTAGGTCAATGCACCAACCCAAAACTCTTTGTATTTTGCCCTTTCTCGTCAAATCAAAGTCTTCGACTCGTCTTCCATGATCGATTACTGTAGTTGGAGACTGTATAAGCCAGCTACACCTGAATCGGGTGGTCTACTATTCATCTATTTAGTATGTCACAATCCACCGCTGGCTAATGTGCACCACGTTGAACAAAAAAAAAAAAGTGGTGCGGCGAGGGGCTCGAATGGTGCTCATCAACCATGGCATTGCTCCGCCCCAACATCGCCACCTCCGATTCCAGTCAACTTCAACACAGAACGAGGTCAAGACGTGGATTGACGGGCTTTCTCATAGTCTGACAACTTGAGTTGAAGTGATAGAAGGTGTGGCGAGGTCCTGGTTAACGAGCAATGAGATAGTGCAGTACTGTGAATATGGTGGGTTAAGGTAGAGAATTTCCAGAAGACGTTCTCGAGGCGGGGAGCATCGCTTTCGAGTAGATTGGTATACTGAGCTGATTACAATGAGATTATTCGTAGCCTTGGACGGCAATAAGTCTACTGGTGCGTGGAGGAAACCCCTCGGGAAAGAAAGTGCACAAGGCACGGAGGTAAACGGGGTTGTTTATATAAACCCCTCCACCACCACCGCTCTCAGTAACCCGCAGGTTAGTCTGGGGAGGGTTTCAACGGTCAGTTGTGAGGTTGGCTCCCAACGCTCGAAAATTTATCTCCTATTTAAATGCACATCCTCAGCAGGCTTACTGTAAAGTTCAAAGCAAAGCTTGACCCCTCGCCAGTCATCTTTCTCGTTACTCAAAGCTCCCTAATCTCATGACAAGGATCAACGATCTCCTCACCACTTCTCTTATATGCGTCCTACTTTATGGGGCCTTCTCCCGTCTCACGCATGGCGTGTACACGCCAACATTTCACGCTTTTCAAATCGATCGCGCGCCGGGTGGTGGGAACACACAGGCGAATTTTATTCCGTTCGTGGATATCGCGGCGGCACTGTTGACTACGTTTCCTAAGTCGAGGACTGTAGGGGCGACATTCGTGACGGTAGTTTCCACTTTGGGGCTTGCGATGAGGCTCAGGAAAGGGAAGGAGTGGAGTTCTGATGTGGCCTTGCTTGGGTTGGCGTTGGCGACGATGATTTCGAGCTTCAAAGCACGAACTCAGAAAGCTGGACCAGGTGTATGAAGTGGAATGTACAGTCAATTACCAGAGCATCATAAAGAGAATGAAAAGTGATGTTCATGGTCACGGCGCATAGTCACTATTATCAACCAGCCACTCGCCATCCAAATGCACTGCTCCAAACACTTCTTGAGATTGGAGAAGTTACTAATATTAATACGGTATACATACTCAATAGTTGATATCCTAAATAACCGCCAAGCAGATGTTATGGATAGGGTATGCTGCTTGCAAAACGGTCGTCGCCAGATGATTACGGTGCTGGCAGGTTCGCGTCCTGCGGGGGATACATCAAAACGTCCTTCCAGATGTGAAGTGGGAGGCCCTCCCGATCCCCATCAGTATGGTGGGCTAGCGCATCGATTGTCAGGAGGTTCCCAGCCTGCGCGTTGTCTGTCTCGGACCGCGGTCCCAAGGCTGATATGGCTGATATGGTGGTGGACGTCAGAGCTAACCACGAGTTCTTCTTCGCAGCAACCGCGATATCCAACCCCTCCATGCCTTGAAACTCTTCCGCTAAGTTGTGAAAGTGCCTATCATTCATGTTGCATAGGATGGAATGACACCTGAGGTAGGAAATAGGCTGCGAAATGTCGTACCGCGTTCCGACTGGGTATACGAATATCTGAGGACGGTACGCTCAGCATCTACCAGCGTGGACGCGAAGAGTCCTACACACCATCTCATTATCCATTTCATCGCCACGTAAAAAAGCCCATTGTGATGCATAGAACTGGAGGCATCCATTGACGAATGTTGCTCCGAACAACACCTCCTGCTTGAGCCCCAGTGCTCGACGGTGATATTGAGCGGACGATAGATCCATGATCAGCTGGTTTCGATTTGTGCTAGCGACTTTGCGCTTGAACTCTGCGGCAAATAGGATGATTGAGATATCGGTTTGTTTGACACCCCAGAACAAGTGAGATCTCGCATCAGCTGCGCCACGCCCCGCATCGAACTTCGTCGCCTTTGACAAGGGGGGCGAAATAGCCAAGAGACTGGCAATAGTCACTGGTCTTGGGAAAACGGTGGAATCAGAGCGACAAAGTTGCACCCCATCCTCGATCCTATAGGACAGCAAAGAGTTGGTTTCAAGGGCAGCATATCACAATGGGGGAGCACCTACCTTAGGTTCAGTGAAGCTCGGCCTCGCAAGGTGAAGGCAACCATGGCCACATCTTCAAGCCCGAGTCGTTGAAGTGCTTCACTAGGACTTTTACCTGACTTGTTCATTGCAAGCTTGCTGAACGTTGCGCATATGATCTGCCAAAGTGCACCTGTGTCGTGCACATCTTCGTCCACGAACAGGTCAGTATTCACGGTGAGGCCTTGAACTGCCGCTGTGAGATTGCACGGATCCCAAATATTCGTATTAGATAGCTATCCGTCAAAGACAAAGGTTCCATTCAGATCAAGCGTTTGCACATGTTGTGGAGGGGAGCTCGCCGTGAGGATAGATGTCGGTAGCTTGAAATCGTCCAACTTCTTGAAGAGCTCCAAACCCTCTGGCCAGTCCTTCTCTATTATCTTCGCCCCTTCACACCAAATGCCAAAGGCAATCCCATCCCCGGCGAATCTAGATTTGGAATTTTTCTTGTCAAGGCTAGCCATTCAATTCACGTGTAGGGGATTTACGTATGATCTGGTTCCGAGGAGGGTCTACCCAAGTAACGCTTGATAAGCGGATTGGAGCGAAAGTATCGGACTGAGGTTAGGACTTACACACTATCAATCTCTTCGTCGGAGGGCTCGGTTGTTTCTGCGGCCTGGCCCATGCTGACTGGTCGTTCGTTGCGGTTGGTGGGCGGACTGCAATCTGAAGCTAGTCTCCCACGGCCTCATTTCTCCACGGACCATACACGCCGCTCGAGACCTTCGACTGGGCATAAACGATGCCAAGTCCTCATGGCACGTTTTCGTTCTCGAAAGGAGTAGTCAATCGCGACGGTGCGCCGACGATTAGGACCTGAACGCTACCTGCTATCAAGAGGACCACGTCTTGTAACGGATAGGGTGCGTTGGACAGCATATGGATCAAAATACGAGGGGAAGAGATCGAAGTCGAGGCTACGCCCGAAGGTTGCGGCCCTGAAGTCACAGTCGTTCAAACCCGACCATGCATCAGACGGCTGACTTACGGGTCATCGGTCCCAGAGACAGGCACGACTCGAACTTTTTGCGGACTACATGCGGGATCCTCCTGCTTCCGGGCCAGACGCCTGGAGAAGCTTACGGGACGCCGAAGTATTCATCGCGGAGACTGGAGATCGAGCACTAAACAGACACCTTTGGGCGAATTGATGGTAACATCTATCCACACCCAATTTTGCGATTCGCCTTGGTGATGGGCAATGCGATACGATTGGTCATTGGGATCATGGCTTCAGCAGCCTTACTCCGGTGAATCAAAACCAGAGGTCCATCCATATGCCCAAGTCAAACCTTAACGCCTCGGCCTGGTCCATCGGCGCGGCTCTGCAACGGTCTATTTCAAGAATCTAGACCACGGGGAGGGGTAAGTATGGGTGATACCGAGGGCGTGAAGGTATATCCGGCAGTGCTGCTGCGATTGTCCGCGACCGTCCCGCTCATGTTGCTCGAGAAGCTCGCGATGTTGACGAGGAGATTGAACGAACACACCCAACGGAAACCCTCACCATATTGCGGCCAATCTACCCGAAGTCGGCGCACAAAGCTTCAATCCAAAAGGGTGTTGCGAAACCGCCTCGTTGGATAGAGCCCACGACAACTGCAATGCGGGATAACCACAGCCTCTGCGAAGATCCAGAGAAAGAGATCCCAGATCTTCCCTTCAACAAAAGGGGAACCGCGGTGTATTTAGGTATACGACGAGCCTGATCGTCGACATTGACGGTCATCGACTGCGCGTCGTTGCTGCGCCAAGCAACCATCCACGAAAAGGAAAATGCAGGTTCTTTCTTTTGAGGCGGCCTCGCGTGAAACTCTATATAGAAGATAGAAGGCACGGATACAATATAACTCTGAAAGAATGTGCTCATAGCAGTGAGGGAAGAATGCGTCAACATCGTGTTTTCCACGAGCCGGGCTGCACAGCGCCAGTCACCACACGCCTCCCATTTAGCGCGTTGGTACAATGCAAAGGATCTGAGATCCATTGTAACAATGGGAAGGGAGTTGGGTCATTAATCGATCGCGTACACATCATCGGTATCTGGTGGCTGTGAGGGGAGGATCAACATCTTGCCAGGAGAGAGACCTCCACCGTCGCAAGACTTGGGACATTCCCCGGATAGAGGACGTGTCGATATGTACGAGGTGGAATCGATGTGTATGGTCTCTCTGGACCCTCGATGTTGATGGCTAGATCTGAGATCTAGTATGTGACACAATGGGAGATCTGGTTCGACTCAATGCATAAACGGTTATTCTATTTGTCGACAATTCCCAACGCTGCCTCGGCTCACGACATCCAGATGGGCTTGGGCGGCCGCCGTCTCCGGCAAAATCCAAGAGTGAGCCAACGGGTGTGCCGATTTAGAAAAATAGAAATGCGTGCGGTGAGCATTGTCCTCTTAATCCGAATTCGAGTCAAGCAATTTCATTTCATTTCGTTGTTTCGAAGTACCCTGCTGATCAGCTTCCGAGTGGGTACATAGAAGCGTCAACTTCGGATCCAAAAAGACAATATTCACATCATAATGAGAAAAACGTGCGAATTGGGGGTGGTGGTTTTCCCAGAAAACTGGACGGAGAAGCATCGGTGGCGTGGTGGAGAAGAGGAGGTAAGTATGACAGCATATGCCCGGTTGGCGATGTGGCAAAAGGTCTAGCATCATATGCCGTTATCAGAAGCCTTCTACCGAGACACGAAAGTTGAAGCGATCCCGGGGCCAGGTCTTCAAGATGACTTACGATGTGACTGGTGTGATGATGGCCGAGCAGGATCGCAAGAACGTGAAGAAGAGGAAGGCCTAAACCCATCCGTCAGTCGCACATGGAAAGCCTCGTCTTTGACTCTCGGGCCGCCGCGAGGTTCCGATAAGCACTGACATCGCATGCAATACCGAGGAAAAACACAGGTACCGACGGTCTTGAGCCTCTCTCGGCGCAGTCCCAAGCCACAGGGGGATGGCAGGAAGATCTGTCAAAAGCTTACCGCTGACCCAGGACGAACCTGCCTGTTATGGGCATGATTACGCGCTTCTGTTCTCCGCCATGTGGCAGAGTAAAATTCCGGCGAAGGTGCCACTTCTTTTACGGGTTCATGCCGTGTCCAACGACCCCATAACGCCCCGACTACAAATTGGTTTTTCGGGCAATTTTTAGGGATTTGCACCTCTTGCGAACACCGCCTTTGTTCTTCTCTTCTCAGGTGGAATGAGAAGGAAAAAAAGCCCAACCCTGACCGAGGGGCTGGCTTGGGTCAATTTTCCACGTGCTCCGATTGTGGCATTTTGAAAGGCACAAACCCTTCCCCGATCATTAGGGCTCTGTGCGAATCGCACAGTAGGGCTGCAATACTCAACCCCCGATTGAAGATGAGGCGTGTTAGGGATGAAAGAGTTGATTGCTCAATTGATTGCTCTGTATAGACTAGACTGGCGCTTGGTGACAACCATGGCTGTGCACCATGAAACCACTGTCCGCAGTGGCGCCAATGGCGGTGCATTGATTGCATACGGGGATCTCAATATGTGCGGACTATGTCATACAGTGGGGCTCGTCGTCGTCGGTACGTATGGCCCATTCGACGAGGAATGGAGGTGCGCTCAGGGAAGGTCCTTTGTTTCGCTAAACAAAGCTCTTTTAACCCCAATTTCTTTCAACTTGCCGCGACCTAGAAACAGGGTGCTGCATCGCACAAGATCCCCTTGAAGCGAAACTGGAAGGGTTGACCTTCTTTCACAGATAGACAGATCCATGCTGCGGTGTATGTCATGTCGACCAAGCCTTTGGCTGGATCGCCCTTGAGGCGACTGTTGGCGGAGCATGATGCGCGTCGAGAGTTCGATCATCATGGAGGTCCCTGCTCGACGCCGTCCAGTCCATATCAATATTCGCGTGCGGAATTGATGGCCATGCCTTCGGTTCTAGGGGGTGGCAGCGGGGTCGGTGTTGGTAATGGTGGAGGCAATGCCATGGTCGCGCCTTCTCCGACACCGTCCAGCGTCTCCCTCCCAGCTGCGTTCAGCCATCATAGCCATCACGGCCATCATCACGATAGGTCGCCTCCTTCGACGTCATCAGCATCGGCACTTCGACGCACCAAACCCAACTACCTCAACCGACCCAACGTACCCTTGTACAATCGTTCCAAGCTCCCCACTGACGGGACAGCCACCGAGCACATCTTTACGTGCAACTACGTCCCGCCTCGCTCGTCCAACCCTCTGGCGACGCATCAGCCAACAACACAGCCATGTGAGACAACGAGTTTGAAGAAGGCAGACATGCTTCGACATATGGATGAGATCCACGCCAAGGACGAGGCAGAGCGGGTGTTCCGTGGAGACCTGGAGCTCGAATGCGCGTCGAGGTATCTGGCAGACTTGGCGGAGATGGTGGTGAAGGAGACCAAGCAAGATCTCGAGGCCAGCGTCACCGTTCCCTTCAGCTTCCCCTCGTCGTCGTCTTCCGGGAGCAGCGCGTCATCGGGGAAGATGATCTCGAATATGGTGTTGAGGGCGCAGGCGGATAGTGTGCGGCATAACCTCCGACACGAGCATGACCCTACGGACGCGTCGTCGTCGTCTTCGGTGCGATTCGACTTTGCGGGGATGAAGTGCGAGGAGTTTAGGGAGGTGGCGATGATGCGACTCGCAACGCATCGCGTGTGGAGGTGTGTTGCCGCTGGGTGTGGGAAGGTGTTTGGGACTCAGAGGTCGATGGAGCGGCACAAGTCCAACAAGCATCATCAGACTCCCAATAACACCAACGCGAATCACCAACGCCATCAACCGACCCATTCGGCGTCGCAACCGATATTGACGTCGTCGCATCATCAACAGGAGAATGTCGGCATGTCACGGGGGACGAAACGCACGGTGACGGACTCTCCCTCGAATGGGGGTGTGGTTCGACATTACCTCCCCGCGAGCCCTCTGTCGCATACGACGGCGTCGGCGCTGGCTTTGGACTCGTCGAGCATGTCGTATGAACGGCCTCCGAAGCGGTCGAGGACGGAGGGTTCGGGGAAGACGGCCACGCCTCTGATGCGCGTGCGGCAACAAACGCCCGAGATGCGTCGAGGCCATGGGAGCAGCGCGAGCATGTCCAGCAGCCAACCAATGGTGGGCGGTGGACTACAGATGGACCTTGGGGAACGGTCGACGCTCCGTGCTGTACCAGTCAAAGTTGAGGAAGATCAACTAGCGGACGACCTTCTGCAGTTGGCCGAGGGCGGTCCGAGGTGACATATGCATCTATGATTTGAACTGTTTTACTCCTTTTTCTTCTTCCTCGTTGTAAAGGACGACTGTCCTCTTCTTCTTCTTTCTTTCTGATACTTCCTTTCATACCACCACCATCATCGCTGTATATCCTGCATTCTTCATTGGGCCACCTGTTATATCCCCCCATTTCATGAACCTTTTCTTTCTTTCTGTTGATATGAAAACAACGAACCCCAAGTAACATACCAATTTTCCCACTTCTTCTTCTCTTTTGTAGCTATACATAATCCCGTGCATTTATACCAAAACAAAACGATGTTTTTCTTTCCAGTCGTTGCCTGCAGGTTCGATACTTGGGAAACGTTGATGACCAGGGGGCGGCCGGCCAATCCCGTTCGGCCAATGACCTCATTCTTCCTTTGGAGAACACACGCACGTGCAAATTGAGATTTGAATTGCAACTGGGTCGCATTCAAACCCCCCCACTCCTCTCACCCACGTCACGTCCCGCTAGATACCCCAATCTCCCCGTCGAGTATCGCACTATAGACTGGACTGTCATATACTAAGCTTATAACGGCCCATTGGATCCATCACCTTTGTTGTACACCAAGAGACTGAACCCACGGACGCCAAGCAAATGGGATACTATGTGGCTGACAAGTATCTCGAGAATCTGAAGAAGTACAAATACTCTGGGGTTGACAAGTGAGCGTCCCATCGTGTTTCGTCGAATCCTGCTGACTTTTGTGTTATTTTGAATGACGTCGCTAGATCAATCCTCAGTAAATATGTCCTGAACCCGTTCTGGACGTGGTTCGTGACCTTATGGCCGACATGGGTCGCTCCTAATACTGTATGCATTTGGATTAGGAAGTAGGCGTTACGAGCGCTGGCTGATCTATATGATGCGTAGATCACCTTCTTGGGACTCTGCCTCGTTCTCACCAATTTGGCCACTATGATCTACTACGATCCACAATATCTTACTGAGAAGGGCGGTGCCACTGGCCCTCCCAATTGGGTCTATTATAGCTGGGCTGCGGGACTGTTCTGGTACCAGGCGTTCGACGCGATAGACGGGTTAGTGTGACTGACGACATGGCAGAGCAATGAGCGCTGATGTCATAATACTGTATTCTAGAAAGCAAGCTCGGAGGACTGGGATGGCAGGACCTCTTGGTCAAATGTTCGATCACGGTGAGCACAACTCACATAGGGAGTTCCTTTATCGGACCAATCCTGCTCACACCGTTGAATTTGTATAGGTTGCGATGCTATGAACACTACGGTGTGTATGACCAGTTACCCTCATGCCAGGGGAAAAGCTCATGAGTGATGATAGTTCGAAGTCATCCTCGCCGCTCGAGCTTTCAACCTTGGTCGGTCCTGGTGGACCGTCGTGTCTCAGGTTGCCGCAGTGTCGAATTTCTACCTCACAACTTGGGAGGAGTTCCATACCGGTGAGGTTATATTGACGGAGCGATCCCAAGTGGGAACGTTCTGATCGTATACTCTTTCCTAGGCACACTGTACCTTGGCGTCTTCTCCGGTCCCGTGGACGGAATTATTATCATATGTATCATGTATGCCATCACAGGGTATTATGGTATGCACACTCCTCGTTAATGTGCTCGAAAGCTACTTTAGCTGATGGTTTACCAAATGCACAACAGGTCCGAGCCTGTGGGACACCAAATTCGTTGAAGCCGTCAGCGCAGAGAATTTACTCGCCACTCACGCACCGAAGCTTTTGGTACAGCTCAACGATCTTGCCATCAGCGACGTGTTCTACGTCATCGGAATGATTCAGGTCTTCTTTAACGTCGCTCTCTCGTACGTCCATTTTCCAATCCTCAACACCGTCGTTTTCTTAAAATTTTACTCGTGTACATTTGCAGATATCGAAACGTCTACCGAGCACGGGTGGCAATCAACAAATCCCCCATCACACCTTTGGGTCGATTCCTTCCCTTCTTGGTGACCTGCTTCCTCAATATCGCGTGGTTGAGTGGGTCAGGACCGCTGAGCGGTGCTCCTGGACAGTCGTATGTCTTGTATTCGAATTGTTTTTTACCGTTCTTGGGCTTTTGGGCGTTCGAGTTCGCGCATCAGGTATCCCCCCCCCCCCTTCAGATGGTGTTAGGGCGAAATCCCCATAACTGACGCGATGTCCTTGTATGAATTTTTTTCCCTTAAAGGTCGGAAAGATGATTCTGGCTCATGTAACACATCAGAGGTTCCCGTATTGGGATTGGAGTTGGGTGTTTACGAGCGTCTTGGCGATGGACGCGAACGCTGAAAGGCTTTTCGGGAGGTAAAGCATTCCTTTTGCTCATAACTTTCCACTGCCCACTTTTCTCATTCATATATTCTTTATTCCATTAGACAACCGATTCTCCACCAGACGACCACCACATCGGGTATCGTCGTCGCGCTCGCACTCCTCACCTCCTTCGTGGCGTACGTTCGTTTCTGCACATTGGTGATCCAGGATATCACGGAGTACCTCGGCATCGCGTGCTTCTCGGTCAGGAAGAGGGACCCGGCGACGGGCGAGTGGATCACGGCTCAGCAGTTGGAGGCAAAGAAATTGCTATAGTGCGAGCGGGGGGCGCATAACTAAAAACAGGAAAATCTTCATACAAAGTGTGATTGTTGTATGTAAATATACTACTTTGTACCCCTTTTTTTCTACGAACGAAAAATGTAATGGGAAGGGACGAATGCTATGCATGGAGTTTGGGTCATTTTATAATGGCATCTGATGGACTTGGTGACTGCTTTGAATTTAAATGTCTGAGAAGTTGGGATCAAAGCTTTCACGATGGCAGAACGTACGATCATCCCAGTGAAAGTGTTGTATCCAACTGTATGTTGGATTGAGACAGTTTCCTACGACACCCACAGCTACGAACACCGATCTCGGCAGGCGGACAAGATTGTGTTCACGACACAAACCACCACCCTATGGCAGAAGCCACCGGCCTCCCTGATCAAGCGATCGATATAGTGCAAGTCATAGCCTTGAGTACACGGTGCCGCTCCGACTTATCATGCTTTTCACTCAGGCAACGCCTTCGAAAGGTTATATCTCTATCGAAGTGAGTGTCCGGAAACGGTTAAATGACCTAACCGACCAACACACTGGTACCAAAAACTTAGATTAGCCGAGGATGCGAGCGGGTTCCATGTTTGGTGTAGAGGGGCGATGATATGTCAGGAAGAATGCCCTGACGGTTTAGCGCTCTTCAAGACGTTTGAGGATTTTAAGCTTCCGGCATCCGTCCTCGCCGTGAGCTTATTTTTACCTCACAGCGCTCGCGAGCCGCTGACCAGACGACCGTCCCTTGTCTTTTGGTGTGGTATAGCGGCCCAAGAGCAACATTTGGGACCCTTGCAATATCACTGGATTTGTACAAGACCATCGTTTTGACGCGACCGTATTCGTAGAGGAGGGCGTGTGCGATACAGAAGAAAACTGGGCGTCTGTGTGCACAACGTTCCACAAGATTACCATCGACAAATCAGATGAAGACACCGGGGAAGCAACCCAGCGTCGCGGGCTTCACGATATGGCCATGGTTTCCTTCGTCTGGTGAGGTCAAGCCCCGCTGAACGTCAAGTAGGTCCCTTTTCACATTGCAATATACTGTATCAACAAGTTGATCGATCTCACGCAATCCCGTCAGGCTCGAGGCAAGCATGCGTCTTTGTCGCTCGAAATCGAACGTCTGCCCAAAGCCGGTGGCTTTCGCTAATCTCTTGGTCGTTTCGCCTCCCTTGGTCTTAAACACGTGGACCGAGGGGATCGACGACACAGCTGACACGAGACCCCATTTATTCTGGGACGACAAACGAATCAATATGTCAATCATTCTATTTGCGGTAGAGTTCAAGGGCAAAGACGTTTCCACCAATCGAAACCGGCTGATCATGGACCTATCGACTGCTCAATACCAACGTCGGGCGCTGGGACTGAAGCGAGAGGTGTTGTTTGGAGCATCGTCATCCATCAACGGAACGCTTCAATTCTATGCTTCACAATGGGGACCTTTACATGCCGAAGGAAGAGATACTGAGATGGTGTGCAAGAACACTCATGTCGCGTCTTTGCGTCTACACCGGTAGATACTGATCATGGCATCTTCAGATATTCGTGTACCCCGTTGGAACGCGGTACGACATTACTCAGCCTATTCCTTACCTCAAATGTCATTTCATCCTCTGCAACATGAAGGATCGACATCTCGACAACTTGGTGAAGGATTTTCACGTGATGAAAGGGGCAGATATCGCGATTGCTGCGAAGCAGAACCCATGGTTAGCACCGGGGCTTTTAGCGTCTAGGTCTACCACCACTACCTCGGCCACCTCAGCCTTGGAGGACGAAGATAACGCACATGATGGACATCGCCTGACAGTTAATGCGTTAAGCCACTATGATGGTGCAGACCAGGAGGTCCTCCCACTGCGGGTCTGGAGGGATGTTTTGATGTATCCCCCACAGGAGACGAATCAGCCGGAACCGTAATCCCCAGAATGATTCAATGGCGATCAGGTCTTGCGCTGGGTGTCTTTCGGTTCATTTGAGATACAGTTGCATACTGCACTACATATCTAGGCGATTCAATTCTCAAGAAGAGGGCACGCAAGGGCTGAGGGTGAACTATGATATTTATAACAACCTTATCGGTGATCCGTTGAGAGAAGATGTAACGCAGCAACTTGCTCGATCTTAACATACCGAGTGGATGTTGGCGGCGCTTGCTCTATAGCATTCTCAAATTTCGACCGACCGTTATAATTCGGGCTTCCTAAACGCGTGTTTTCTTAGTGGGCATTCTTTAAGGGTCGAACGGGCCTACTCGAGGATTTTGAGTTAAGGAGTGTCATGTTTGCACGTGTACGGCCTTATTCGGATCTCATTTAGAAATTGAGCGAAGCGTACTATGTAGAAGGGTTATCGAACGTATTCGAGGCAATAATCGATATATCGGATCGATCGTTGAGGGTTCTTCCGCTGACGTCATAGCCCCACGCCGAAATCGCTCATTGCTTGGCGTATCACGAAGACTGTCACCTCGAATGGCGAGCTACCATCAAAGTAATTTGAATAAAAGAGCATTTTGAAGTGATTCTCAGCATCATCGTCCTTTGAGCTGATCACACAGGAGAGAGCGTTGTTGGAGGTACGATTCGGCGGCAGCGGTGTTCTCATTGCCATTGATCTTGGCCATCTAGAAGTTCTGACGAGTGTTTAATATCGTAGCCGAAGTTTTATTCGCCTTTGGGGTAGCGATCATCTTCAGGAAATCGTTCAGAGACCAGGGGCCGTATCGTTGGTCCGGTTAAGCGATCGTTTAGCGATTTCGTAAAACGTGTCCTCTATTCTGGCAGTGTGCATAGTGAGCGTCAAGGGCAGAAACGGGACCGAGAAGACGCTGCATGACCTCGGCCCGGGAAGTATTCGCCACAGCGGGCCTGACTATGAGTTCGATACTGGTCAGCCGATTCAACCCCCCAGGAAATGAGCTGCCTCTGGATTCCAGGCCCATACCATATTGCCCGTAATAGTTAAATCGATCTCCATCTCACCTCAATCGGATAACGTTCGTTTCTTTGGCCTGTCTTCTGCTTCCTTTTGTGATCGTGGATTATTATCCCCATACGGCAAAAAATCGTGCAACACGTGTAGTCCATGCCTTCGGCGATGCGATGAACCTACAAGTCATTCCCTCCACACGATCTTGATCTTGAACTTGACCAACTCAGCTCTCTGAAACAATCTCACTCACCATCGATGTTTTCGCGCAAAAAGACAGTCACCCCCCCGTCCCTCCCTCGTGTCCGCATCCTCATTATGGGCGCTGCTGGCGTTGGGAAGACGACGATACTGCAGAAGATTTGTAGCGAAACAGATACGCCGATCGTCCGGGATCCCAAGGGAAAACTGGTGCGTATCCATTGCCGATCAAATAAGCAAAGCGTCCGACTGGAGAGGCATACGTTCTATAGATACGGAGGCTGGATAGCTTGATTCCCACAACTGCAGTAAGTGCAGAATGTGCCATCTCGAGATCGTCGAGGCGTAAATTCTGATACACGATCGTTCTTAGCGTGGTTTGCATGACGTAAACCTCGAAATCACTTATCCAAGCAGGCCAGGATTCGTGTTCCATGACTCTCGTGGACTCGAATGTGGTTCCGCGAACGAGCTAAATGAGATCCGCGAATTCCTCGTCCGAATGGCCAAGGAAGAGAAGACCGCGGTGCATGTCATCTGGTCCGTGTCGAGCTCTGTCCTCGCTGAGAACATACGCTGAAGTACTATCGAATCGAAGGTATTGCGTTCTGGCGAGCAGTTGCAGACCACTGGTCTCAGCGGAGCGACAATTCTTTGAGCGAGACAGAGGGGAAGGTATGCATCACGCTCATAACGCACTGGCTATATTGGATCACTGCCAACAATCCTCTGTCAGTTCCCGTCATTATCATCTTCACTAAGCTTGATGGGCTCGTGGCGAAGGCTTATAACGAACTAAAAGCGGAGGGTTTGGCCGGAGGGGCTGCGTATCAAGGAGCGGCGGCAAGAGCTGATGAACTGCTTCAAGCGCATTTCGTGAAGCCCATTAAGGAGATGGCCCACCCTCCAATGGGCTATGTCATCTTCAAAGGTATGATCATGGTTTGTCCTACGTCTCAATCAAATTGATGCTTAGCTGTTTAGGTCTTCACAAGCCCGAGGGGCAGTGTGCAGAGCTGACCCGGCAAACAGTCAAAGCCCTTGAGCACAACCAGAACCTCCAGATGATGTTTTTATTGGCATCAAGATATGATCTTGAAGCAAGATTGAATGCATTGGTGTGCAAGTGAGTTCATGGCATTAACAACTAATTGAGCTGTAATTCCACCTGATGAGGTTGCAGGGTGCAGATGAATGAGACAGGTGAGTATATGCATATGATGCAAGCTATGGAGGTGAGGTGAGCTTAGGTGGTGCAGATGAGAACATAATAAGAAAGAGCATGGCATACTTCCCACATGTCTGGTATATGGTGAGCAGGATGTTACAGAGCTAATATCACAGGACACATGCTCTATGAACAACTTGCTCATTGCTTATTGGTGTGCTGGCCACTTGGTTCATATGTCATTCAAAAGGTGAGTCCCAAGGTGGAGCATATTCACTATGAAGCTGAGGGCCACTCCCATTGATCTATAAGAGAGGGCTGGTGAGTATCCTGCCACCTGAACTCTAGGCTCACAGCTCATGGTCCCTTGGTCCCTGCTGCCATGCCAGGAGGTGAGTGCCCTGTTGCCTGAGTTCCAGGCCCACAGCTCATGGTCCCTTGGTCCCTGTTGCCATGCCAGTGGGTGAGTGCCCTGTTGCCTGAGTTCCAGGCCCACAGCTCATGGTCCCTTGGTCCCTGCTGCCATGCCAGTGGGTGAGTGCCCTGCTGCCTGAGTTCCAGGCCCACAGCTCATGGTCCCTTGGTCCCTGCTGCCATGCCAGTTGGTGAGTGCCCTGCTGCCTGAGTTCCAGGCCCACAGCTCATGGTCCCTTGGTCCCTGCTGCCATGCCAGGAGGTGAGTGCCCTGCTGCCTGAGTTCCAGGCCTGCAGTTGATGGTCCCTTGGTTCCTGTTGCCATACCAGGAGGTAGGTATCCTACTGCTTGACCATTTCCACTGGCACAGCAGATTTCGTATCCTTAACTCTCCACCCTTCACCCTCTCCCAGATGTCCCCTTTTATTCCTAGCTTTGCTTCTGTGATACCACCAAAATTACCAGTGAGATTTCCATCTTCATTGGCACCTTGTTTCATCCCCTGCTTACAACTTGCAAATTGTTCCAAGCTGGCAGACCAGTTTAGAAAATTGGCCTTGTTTGCAGGTATGTATATTCCATCTGTTTTGTGCACAGCACTTACATTATTCTTGAGGCACATGCATTGTTGCCGATATCTGTTTCTGGACCACTCAGCGGACTGAATCATCAACAATGAAGCAGGAGGAACTTCTTTCTGGCCTCCAACATGCAGTGAACCAGTATCAGCAGGAGAAGAGAGATGTCATCATCCAAGCCATATGCCAGATGCCAAGTGGATTGTCTAATGAGGGCATGTTAGCAGCTGTGAAGGACCTTGTACTCCAACATGGCCAATGTCAGTCACTCTATTTTTCCTTCCCACAATAATATTAATCCTTGTTCTGAGCAGTTTTATCTGTGGCAAAGGCTTGGGCTTTGTGATGAGATGGTGCCTACCCAATTGGCAGCTGTACAACTAGACACTATATTTGTACAGGATGATGTCTTTCATGCTATCCTCCAAATTCCAATTCCCCAATCCAATTGAAACAACTTCATGGTGTAAATATGTTCTTTCATGTCAACCAAGCCTCATTTACAGCCAGATGTGACACAACTGCAGCCAAGATAGTAAAATATGATTGCTTGCTTTGTAGGTGTCACGACTAGGGCTTGGGACCACGGGACTACGCCCTCAGTGTTCAAGGTAGAGTGGTGCAGATGGCGCACAGAATGTGTTTGGCAAAGAGTATAAGATCTGATAGGACAGGATATGGAAGTAAGGGGAATACAAGACGTTGTGTGAGGAATAAGTCCTCCCGCTACAGCAGTTTATATACAAAGGGAACACGAGGCAAGAGTCCAGACTCTTACAATCGAGACAGTCATGAGACACATCACCAGACATACATGAGGCAAAGGCGCAGTCATTGTCCATGAGGCAGAGGCCTCGAACCAGAGCATGAGGTGAACCTTCCATCAACCGGTCTTCACCGGTTCCCATGGTTGACTTCTTCCTTCGAACTTCATCAAGTCGTGATAGTTGCCCCCTCTAAGGCCTACGAGATCGAGAATGCAGTGAAGAGCGAGTAGGCCGTTGAGGATGTGGGGCCGTTGGATGACTTCGATGAAACGCGTCGATAAGTTCTTTCGCGTTGATGGTATCTTCCAGATAGTTCCACGAGTTTTCCGACATGTTGTATCCCGACCACTTCACCAGGTATTGGAACCGGGTTCGGTTCCATCGTGAGTCTAGTATTTCTTCCACCGCATACTCTTCTTCTCCGTCTTTGGTCACGACTGGTGGGGGTCTTTCATGGCGTCATCCGATGATTGGGTCCTCGATGGCCAGTGATAGTCGCGAGACGTGGAAAACAGGGTGGATCCTCATGGTAGAAGGAAGCTGTAGCTGGTAAGCGAGTCTCCCGACCTTCTTCTTGATGACGAAGGGTCCCAGTCAGCGATGCTCAAGCTTTTGCGCTGGTCGATCAGTGGTTATCGCTGGGGTGTGGGTGATGGGGTCGATCCGGCTTAGCCACACTCGGTCGCCTTCCTGGTACTCCTTTGCCTGCCGTACGTGCTCATCGTAGAACCTTTTGTGCCTTTCGTTTGCCATCTTCAACGTCGCTGCTACTTCTTCTCCCACTTCCTTGATCTTCTTGGCCATTTCTTCTGTGTTTGGGACGGTCATGTCGTTGAAAGCTTTTGGCGAGATCTTCGGGTGACTAGCGTTGTCGACAAAGAACGGACTGAATCCGGTGGACGAGTGAGGGGCATTGTTGTATTGGAATTCTGCTATCGAGAGCCATTCATCCCAGTCTGTCTGTCGATGTGACACGTACGCTCGGAGGTACTGCTCCAACAGAGAATTCACCCTCTCAGTTTGCCCATCGGTTTGAGGGTGATAGGCAGTGGAAAAGTTGGGTTTGATTCCGATAGCGGCATAGAGTTGTCGCATGAACGCCGAGTTGAACGTGGGGCCCCTGTCTGATACTGTCCTTAGTGGCGTCCCATGGTGCTTCCAGACATTATCAAGGAACAGTTTCGCAGTCTGTTTGGCTGAGATACTCTCGTTGGTGGCGATGAAATGTGCTCGCTTGGAGAACCGATCGACAACGACAAGGATAGCGTCATGTCCTGCGGTCGTGGTTGGAAGTTTGACAATAAGGTCATATGATATATCCGTCCATCGTCCTTCCGGTGCTTCCAGCGGTTGCAGTGGCCCAACGATGGGTTGGTTGATCGTCTTTGTCCTAATGCAGGTCTCGCAGTTGTCTACATACGCGTGCACGTATTTTGTCATGGACGGCCACCAGTAATCCCTGTTCATGACCTCTAGGGTTCTTGCTCGTCCTGGGTGTCCCGCTGTGATGGCGTCATGCCTTGACTCCACAATGTCCCTCCTAAGTTCTTCATCATCTGGCACGTAGACCATTCCTTTGTACAGTAGGACTCCTTTCTTCATTTCGAATTCCTTGAACTTTTCTTTGATCGTTGCCAGGGCGTTTTCAGGTTTGTGGAGGAAGAAGGCCAGGACAGCAGCCATAGTCTTATCATTGGGTAGCGCTCGTCGAATATGCGTGGTGAAGTCGACATCAGAGAAATATGTGGCTGCGATATGGAGGAAGTGAGACGAGTCCAGGATAGGTTTGAAGGTCTCTACCCCCCCCTGTGGCTGGTGGTCTGGCCTTCGACTTAACGGGTCTGGACGGGCTTTAACTCCTGGTCTGTAGACGATCTTGAAGTCAAATCCCGCTAGGAATAGACTCCACCTAGCTTGCCTTCGCGATGGTTCCTTTGTGGTGAGGAATGTTTCGAGGTTCGCGTGATTGGTGACGACGATCGTGACCCCCGTTGCTCCCTCCAGATACTGCCTCCATTCTCTAAACGCTTCGTAGATCGCCAGTAATTTGAGGTCGTAGACGTCGTAATTTCTCTCCGCTGGTGATAATGATTTCGAGGAATAAGCGATAGGGTGTAGGTGACCGTCAGCGCCCTTCTGGGATAGGATTGCTCCTCTGGCGAAGATCGATGAGTCTGTCTTGATGACGTATGGTTTGGCAAAGTCTGGGAACGCCAGGATTGGAGCTGAGGTGAATGCATCCTTGAACAGTCTGAATGACTCTTCTTGTCTTCTCTCCCATTTGAATGCAGTTTCCTTCTTCAGCAGGTCCATGATCGGTCGTGCTATCCGAGAGTATCCTCGGATGAATCGCCTGTAGAAGTTGGCGAAGCCTAGGAATACCTGAATGTCGTGCATGTTCCTTGGTGTGGGCCATTCTTTGATGGCTGCGATCTTCGCTTCATCCATCCTCATTGTCTCTCCGTCGATGATGAACCCGAGATATTCGATCTCCTTGAGCATGAATTCACACTTGGAGTGGTTGGCCCATATGTGATTGTCTCGGAGTCGTTGGAGGACCTTCTTCAGGATCCTGTCGTGATCTTGCTTATTCTTGGCGAAGATCAGGATATCGTCGAGGTAGATGATTACTTCGTGGTCCAGCATGTTGCCGAAGATATCGTTCATGAATAGTTGGAAGTTCGCGGGGGCGTTTGTGAGCCCGAACGGCATCACCGTGTATTCGTAGTGGCTGTACTGCGTCCTGAAAGCTGTCTTCCATTCGTCGCCGTTGGCGATTCTGACGTTACTATAGCCTGCTCTAATGTCGATCTTGCTAAAGATCTTCGCGCCCTGCACTCGATCCATGATCTCATTAGGTAAAGGAAGGGGATACCGGTTTTTGACCGTCATGGCGTTGAGGTCGCGGTAATCGACACAGAGTCGGAGGCTTCCGTCCTTTTTCTTCACATACATGATTGGTGCTCCTGCCGGCGACTTGGAGGGCTGGATATGCCCTTTCGCGAGGTTTTCATCTGTCATATTGTATTTGCCCTCATCGCCTACATTTGCCCTATGCGACTTCACACCAAGCAAATGCCCATTGGTTTACATTCATCCTTGCAAAGCGCGCCAAGTCCCCAAGTCAACATTTGTTATGTTTGTTCATTCTACCCGCGCGCCTTGGAAAGCCAACATTTCTACATGTTGAAGTATCTACACGCGCGGAGGGGAAGTCACCGTTAACGGGGTTATGTTCAAGTTCTACACGCGCGCCAAGAAGCAAGTGTCCGGGCGAAGTCCGATTCCCACACTGCAAGAAGCGCCCCCTAAGAGTTTAACCACTCGGCGATCGTTCACCACACAGCGATAGGAGCTGTTAATTGGATA